>BCIG01000027.1:0-142919 GCA_001599915.1 Symbiotaphrina buchneri
CCTAACCCTAACCCTAACCCTAACCCTAACCCTAACCCTAACCCTAACCCTAACCCTAACCCTAACCCTAACCCTAACCCTAACCCTAACCCTGAGTGGAGGTGGATATTCGCGTCTGCCCTCGCACAAGGTCTCAAAACCACTCTCATAATCACGTCACTATGAGCCGGATCAAAGACCCGTTGTAGCACATGAAATTCATAGTCTCTTCCTTCATTGCATCATTACTCTATCGTGCTGCATTCTGCTGCTGCTGCTGCTGTTCCGGATCCATATACAGACTCAAATCAAAATCGAAGATACTGGCATTACCCTGCTCAGGCAAGCCCAGAAAATCCACCGAGCCACTCTCGAACATCCAGCGGGGCGCCTGCGCGCCCTGCCCAAACGCGAACCCCGCTTCGGGCACCCCGGCAGGGAGCACTGCTGCTGGGGGCCGCATGCCGGCTCCGGCGTCGTTCGCGACACTGCCGGCCTGACCGTAGCCCGATGGGGTAATCGCCATGGGTGCGCCCGGGTGCTGCTGCTCGCCGTACCATTGCTGCTGCGGGGGCCCCATGTTGCTGGTGGGCTGGTGCGGTGTCTGTTGCCGGCTGTGGGGGTCGGCGAAATTGCCCTCCCAGGGGTTCTGAAGGAGGTCGCGCGATGCGGGGGTGTCTTGAGCGGATGCTAGGTTTGGTTGCTCCATGGTCCTTGCGGGGATAACTGGTGCCCGCGGGTTTAAGAGGAGGTCGATTAGCCGGTAGAAGTTCTGGAATGGGTAGTCTTTTAGTAGCTTCGCCATTTCTGTAGCCAGAGACCGCAGGGAGGTCTGATCTACGAGGTCAGGCCGTCACCTTGAGACCTTCAGGATGAAGGCAGCTGATATGCTATTAGTCGCTTGTCCCAACGCTTGTGTTGTCGGCATAAAGAGAACTCACTTGTAAAAGCGATAGTCAACGCCGAAGAGGTCGGGGCCCAGCGAAGATGCCATTTGTACGCCGAATTGGCCAGAAGGAACGAAAGATGGGCCATGATGGCAGATACAGTCCGCTTGATGACATCGTCAATCTCTGTATCGGAGGCTTGAGAGTCCGTCGAACGTCTTGCGCTCTCCTTTTGAAGCTTCCCCAGTGCTGCGCAGCAAATAATGATGATCCCATAATTGCGTTGACTTTGAAGGTTGGATCGCTGGAACGACGATTGGTGGTAATCATTCTCTGATCTCGTTAGGAGAGTGGGAGAGGAAATGAGTTAATCAATTTACCTTCATGAAGATTGTCCCAGTAGGTCCACCATTGTTGAAGTCTGGCGGTCATGTCCTGAATTGTTGCCAGTGCTCTGCCATGGACAGTATCTAGTGACTCGATCTGTTCCCGAAGTGTCTCTGCGAACCCTATGTTAGTACCTCCTCACATTGGTCAGGCGCTCGATCTCTTGCCTCGCAGTTCTAGCATCTCAATCGTCGAGACAACCCGTAGGTCAGTGGACCGGGACAAAGGATGATTCAAGTACGTTCTGAGATCCGCCTGATGTATAGTCTCCAGCCTTGACTGCCTTGCTGCCCCGCTGGCAAGCTCACGTTCTATGATATATAGAATCAACCACGTCCGGGCTTGTCTGGCAAGTACTTTGTCCTCCCTCTCCACCGAATTTCCGCGAGCTAGAAGACGAGGCAACGCCTGATCCAGCTCTATCTCCAATGCAAGTTGTAGGGCATGACCAATGGCAAACCAAGTCTTCTCCGCATAACCGGCGAGCAGAACCATAGCCTGTACGATTTCGAGTTTTGTTGGGTTTTCAAACAGACTATCAGCGGCGAGCCTTCGCGCTTCTGCCTCGCAGAGTTGCCGTAAGGGATTCATTGTATCATTCCCGGACTGTGCCCTTGTTCCTACTGCAAGGATCACGGTAAAGCAGAACGTACTGCGCGAACGCAACGAGTCATAAGTGTCAACTATAGGGTTGAACAGTGGCAGAAAGGCGTTGCAGTGGGCCATGAATCTTCAATCGATTAGTGACTGAAGCGATCGAAACGACGCAAGGTTTACTCACAAGGTGAACAACCCCCGCGCCTCTGCTTCCGTAAGATGGCCATCCTTCACAATATCCTTCTGCGCGGAAGGTAGTTCAGGGCTCGTCCGTGATAACCCTTGGAGTGGATGACTCGTGTTTGCTTGAATGGCATCTAATGGTGGTTCAAGAGGGGTCATGGCATGGACGGCCGTGACAGGGGCATTGAGCTCGTCCGGTGTAAGTGCCCCGAAATCAGGAGCTGGCGGGCCCGGAGGGGCGGGTGTAGCTGGCCTGCTAATCCTATGCCGGGATGATGATCTCTCTCTAATAGAGGATGCATGGCCGCCATTGAGCGACTCATCGGTCAGGATCTCCGCTCTGTAAGACGACGAACGCTGTGTGCGCCTGAGATGGGATACTTCATTCCGCAACAGGCTGAGTTCAGCCTCAAGATCCTCCAGCCTGTAAAACCCATCAGTGATGACACGGTCTTATCCCGACGATCAAATAATATCCCTTACTTTCGTTTTCGCGCACCATCGCCAAAGTCCCCTGCATGCGCAGCTTTGCGCTCGCCGGGCGTCTCGAACACGCATTCCTCCCCGGCGGTCCTGCACCTCTTGCAGGGAGCCAGTTCCCGGCCCTCACACCGCATCTTTAGCCTACGGCATCTCCGGCACGCCTTGTAGGTCTTTTCCGGCGGCGTCGGTGGGATCGGCCCGGCCACCGGTCTTGCGCTTCGGGGCCTGGATTCTCCATCGAAAAGCGTGCAGATTGATATCAGGGAGTTGATGCCCTTGAACTGCACACCTGTCTTGTACGACTTCTGTTGATAGAGATGCCTGCGCCGGCTCAGAAGGTGATGCTCTTGTAAAGTGTAAAGTGGGCAGGCAGATGTGGTCTTCGGTCCGCCAAGGGTCCGGCGCCGGCGAAAGGCTGATAGGAAAATTCTGCCGTAGATGCCGGTCACGTGAATTGGCTGATCCGGAACACGCGATTCCTCGCTCGTAAGACATCTTACATTCATTCCACCACATCTCGTTTAGCAACAGTACTTGCAACCCATCCTCATTTTGCAGACATGGAAAGTACTGCGGTGAACCATAGAAACCAGTTGCCGTAGGAAACATTTTGCCGGGCAAGTCCTGCCAAGGACTGAAAACTACCCCGCAGCGACGTTTACTCTTGGCAGCACATCTCTAAATCTTCTGTCTTTAAGATTGTGTGGTTAGGATAGTGACAGATGTTGTCAACTTTCTAAGAGCTTAGTACTGCACATGTTGAGCTTGAAAGATGTGGTATGCATTTCTCCAGCGGCGATGTGATCCTGTTCGCAAATGGATTATTTGATTTGAATTCATCATGTTATGAAACCTCTCATTGATTGTTATTCTTTGCATATCAGAGAAAAGTGATCGGAAAAGGGCTCGTAAATCATCAACCCCTAAGTTCAAAATCTCCACCACTAACAGCTCCTTGACCTGCATCAAAACCCGTCCCCCTATTTAACAACAGCCAACAAGAACCCATCAAACATCTCCTCCGACACGCCCTTATGCGAAGAAACCGTCGGCACCAGCGCCGCCTGGACTCTCTCATCCCTGCCCACCTTCGTGACCAGGGACTCCTTGCCCTCCACCGCATTCCCACTCTCCAACAGCTCTCTCACGACATTATCCAAATAAATACACCCCCTGGGCCTCACCAGCTTCACCGCCCACTCAAAATACTCCCACTGCTCCTCCCACGCCGCATCAATGAACACCAAATCAAACACTCTCCCCTCCGCCGCCAGCCGCGGGAGCACATCCAGCGCCGCGCCCAGGATGATCTCCACATCGAGCCCCCGAGTGTTTTCCAACGCGACGTCGCGGTGCTTCGCCTCGATCTCGATGCTGGTTACCTTCGCGCCGGCCTCGGCGAACCAGATTGTGGAGTAGCCCCCCAGCGTGCCGATCTCGAGCACGGATTTGGCGTTGAGCAGTTGGATTTGGATCGAGAGGTATTGGCCCTGTAAGGCGGTGATGGTGATGTCCGGCAGACCGTGCGCTTGGGAGTTGGCGATGGCGTGCTCGAGCCGCGTGTTGGGGCGCAGGAGACTCGCTTTGGCGACGGTGTCGATGGCGGAGGCCATGTGCAGGTAGTCGCTGCTGGAGGGTTGAGACATCTTTGCGGGGGGCTTGCGAATTAAGGCGTAGCTTGTTGTGGTAGTGCTTGGCTGTGGAGAAGATGGCCTTGGGGATAATTATCGCAGGCTTTCAGCCTTCTTTTATATGGAATTCAAATTGTTTAACACCGAGCACCGGCCCATAGCGGATGAGAGGTTAGACAAAAGACCGAGCTCCCACTCCGTCACACGCTCCTGCAGGGGTTTCTACAGGCAGCAACGTCAGGTCAGGAAGGTGCTCGCAGAATTCTGCCAAGCCAGGTTAGCTTTGAGCAGGGCCGACAGGCCCAAGAAGTATCAGAAACCCAATCTGAAAGTCAAATCGTGGAGTTAGGGGTGAAGATGGCAAAAGTGCCCGACCGTGATCGACAATCTCGGCTCGGTTTAAATCCATCTTGTGAATCAAGATGCATTGTACCAGCTCAGGAAGGGCTCTATTATACAAAACGGACGATCCAGTCCCCCAAACAGAACATTGAATGCTCATTCAGCTTAATACCACCCAGCGCCCGCGAAGGCTTCATTCTGGCCATTGGCAATCAAAATCACTTCTCACCATCACCACCCCTCAGACTCTCCATGTTGACCGCCTCAACATCTCCCTCTCTCGGCTGCGCATGCTGATGCGTCTCCCAAAACCGCGTCTCCTTATCCCGTCCCCTAACCAACCCCACAAGATCAAACGGGTCGACAACCGTCAACAAAAACGGCCTATCATCCTTGAACCCCTCGCCCTCAACCTCCGTAACCCCATCACGATCCAAATAAATCTTATTACTGCGCGGCAAGAACCTCAGCGGATGAAACGCATTCAACATGACGCTATTGCACAGCATCAGCGTCGCCTCAAACACATAAAAGAACCACTCGTGCCGGAGCACAGGACTCCACTGGTTCGGCGCATAGTCCCCGGCCACGACGGCGTTGATCCCCGACGACGCAGCCCAGTACTCGACCGTGCGGTAGATCGTGCGGATCGTGATCAGTGTGCAGGAGCAGTACAGCACTGTCAACACGCGCTTCAAGTTCGCGCTCAGCAGCCCCGCTTTCTTCACCCGGTGGTGGTATGTGGCGGCGATGCCGACGTATAGCCCCATGCACGCGAGCTGCAGGATCAGCGCGGCTTTTAACAAAGCTTCGCCGGTTGCGCGGACGGAGGGTTTGACGCTGGCGAACCGCGCCCCGCCGTTGCCTGTTAGGGCGCCCACGGCGGCGTCGAGCCCGACGAAGGTGGATACGACCCGCCCGGGGTGGATGGGCGCGTGGTACGGGATGTAGAATAGGATGCGGCCCAGGATGAAGTAGTTGGCGCCTTCGTAGACGGGTCTGCTCGCGCGTGGTGAGCGGGATGTCCAGCCGTGACCGCAGTACCCTGAGGGAAAGCGAGGGAGAGGGACTTACGGTGCGACGAGCAGCATGACGCTGCTGGAGATGTAAATGGGGAGGTTGCTATAGTTGTACGCGCCGATCTCCCGCAGCACGAAGCCCGCGATGAAGAGCAGCGCCGCCCACGGGAGCAGCCCGGCGACTTTCCAGCATTTATACCGGCTGTTTGTGATCGTGTTAGGGAGATGTGAAGCTGAGAGGAGGGGAGCGCGCACAAGCATTGGTAGATATGGACGCTGCCCGAGATGGCGAAGAAGACGGCGAAGGCGATCGGTGCGCCCTTGTTGGGTGCGTAGAACCACAGGCTGCCTGCTGCTGTGGGTTGGTCAGTATACCAAGGAAAACCGAAGAGGATTAGATGAGAGCAGGAGAGGGGTACCGTCGTCGGACGCCATCCTCCACGGTTGAATTGTGTATGTATCACAATATAGACGCCCTGGTGAGAGTATGCGATGTGTCCTGCGCTGGGCCGGAATCAAGACAGGCAGACCAAGACGTCTTTATACCCCCTCGACCACCTGCACCGTTCCCTAGGCAGAAACTTCCACCGCTCGCGTGGTCCTTGGCAAGGCTGATACGCGGTAAGGTAGACCACCCACAACCCACAGCCACGACGTTTGGCACCAACAGCGTAATTGCCGCTCGTATTCCCCACAGCCGCTGCGCATCGTTGCACCAAGCCGGATTAGCCTCATCTCACTTCCCCGGCCCAGCTCGCCGGCTCAAACATTGCGGGCGATTTGATTGGGTGGTCCGTTTTGGGTGGGGATTATGCCTCGCTACGCTAACGTGATAGGGCAAAAAGCATGGCCAAGATTTCTCGCATCGACAGCCGAATTGGGAGAGAATACGCGTGTTGAGCACGGACGGCGGACTCCTTTTTCTAATTGCACCGCCGCAAGATCCACACGAAGAGTTTTGGGAAGATGGTGACCACGTAAGGTAGGCAACAAGGCAGCAGGATTGCCACATCGCTGAAGGTATGCATTCAGCTCCCGAACCTGCTGGTCCGCTGCAACAGGCAGGCACATGCAACTCCTGGATGCTCATGCGTGAGCCCGTCGATGCAGTCTGTGACGGAGTTGCATTGGAGTCCCAGCAATTCGATGAATGAAGCACTGCTGAAGGATCGAGACGTTGCCTCTGAGCCCATCAGCATCTGGACCGTCAACGTCTCCATGCAAAACTGGCATTGATATACACTGTTGGACATCTGTCTCACTCGGCCCGATAGGCAAGAACGCCATGCAACAAAAGCGGGACCACCGCAATCATCCAGAAGAAAGTCACCAGCCCCACAGCAAGCCCAATCCGCACAGTCTCCATCACCGGCACCAAGATCCACGCTTTCAAGGCGAAGAACCAGCGGAACGGCCAGCCCAGATACGCCCTTCTGCGCATATCAGCTTTGGCCTTCTGCTCGGATCGCTCAATCGCGTTCGCCATGTACTGTGTGACCGTCGCGTTGATCCGGTCCCAGGTTGCTTCCAGCGCATACTGTCGTGCTGCCGTGGCAAAGCGCTGCCTCGTGTCCAAGTCGCCAGATAGTGATCGCACCTGGCTCACGAATTCGTCAATGCCGTCTGGAGGGACTAGATAGCCGGTCTTTCCGTGCTGGATGATCCCCGATGGCCCGCCCTGGTCACGAGCAATTACGGGTACTCCGCTCGCCATGGCTTCGAGGTTCACCAATCCGAAGGTCTCCGTGATGGAACAATGCAGGAAAACGTCGGCCGAGGCGTATTCGCGCGCAAGAGGAAGGCCAGTCAAGAAGCCGGTGAAAACGACGTGGTCCTGCAACCCATCGAATAGCCGCTTGACCTCATCCTCTACGGATTGATTTTGGTTCCCGCCCACAACGACCAGTTTAAAAGGGAGCTTTTCTTCCACCAATCGCTTCGTCACCCCCGCAAGAAAAGCGAAACCCTTCTCTGGAGCCAGACGAGCAACCGTCGCCAGAACGACCTCTCCATTCGGCGCCAACTGCTTCCGATAAGCCTCATTGCGATGTACCGGATCAAACAGCGTCGTATCCACGCCTCTCCCCAGCTGCACCACCTTCTCCGGCGGGACGCCCACTTCATCCAGGTACTCCCTAATGCCCCTGGACGGATAAAAGATCGTCTGCGCCGCCGCATAGCAGAACAGATACCCCTGCACAACCCCCAGCAACCACACCGCAAAGCGATCCATCGGCGACGGGAAAATCACCTCGCTGTACGCCGACAGATCCGTCTGGAAATTCAGCAGCACGGGCGGCGGGTCCTGCAGCTGCCGGATCTGAATGATGAACTGGAACCCCACCGACGCCGGGCTGGCTAGGTACACCAAGTCCGGCCGGCCGGTGCGCGCGTAGACATGCCTGATGTGGAACGGGTACACGATGCTTAGGTCGGGGTTGTAGGGCAGTGGGAAACCGCCGAGACGAACGGAGGCGGCGGCGATGGGGCTCTTGCGCAGAGAAGGGTTGTAGATCTTGGGCGCGACGACCGAGACGTGTACTCCGTGGCGACGCAGGTGCTGGATTAGACTGAGTGTGGTGCGGCTCACGCCGTTGATGGGCCCGAGGGATTCGGTTGCGAGCACGATGTGCTTTCCTTTCAGGACCGCGGGGATTGTGTGCTTGTCGTCGGGAGCGCCGTTTAAGAGGGAGGTGTCTTGCTTGAGTGGAGGTTCCTGCCCCGCAGAACTCATCTGGCTTGTCATTTCGATGTCCGCAGTACAGCAGGTGAGTATCACCAACAGTTGCACTAGATTGCCAGAGGTGTCTAAACGAGCATCCAGGTCACCGCTTCATTCTGGTCACCTTATCCGCAGATGAGACTGTCTTGTGATGAGACAGTCATTTGGAATGTAAGGTGACAACTTTTTGATAAGACCCTTAAATTGATTTCTTATCGCTGCCCCTCTTGCTTTCTATGATTCCTCAAGCTCTGTTGTTGGGCAATCCGCAAGGTTTCCTCGCGACACCCGCGCCAGCCAATCAGCGCACAGCATGCTTCCACGGACGCCGTTGATTCGTCCCTACACCTCACAACCACCACTTTCAAGAACGCGATCTCACCTGCTTTCAGCGCACATAACCATCACACAGGGTCAGCGGGACACGCCCAATGGACTCTCCCCAACTTCGTGGCCGACCAGTCATCGTCGCGGATCGGCTGCTCGTGCGCGTACCTCCAATCTGGACTCGATGAGCCCGCGCAGTCTCCTCGTTGTTGCATTTGCCTCTCTGACGCTGAATGTACGACTATGGCCGGCATGACTGCCTGCGCGTGGCAAGGAATTCTTCATCTGCCTTATCAGGCGCTTGGTCGTACACAATGAACGCCCACCCCCGTGCGCGGGGCCAATCTTGTGGCTCTTGCCCAACACAACATAACCGCCACGTCTTCCTAGACGGGGCCTTGTCACATAACTCTTAATTTTCATCATTGACTATTCATCCCCTTGCGGCGCTGTCTATGGGCGCGTCCTGAACCAACGCTGATATCGTCGGAGACATCGAATATGATGAATCTCCCTCCGAGCCCACTGATACGTTCTTCGGACGAGAGTTCGTGCGATGACTCGACCGGCCCGGCGACGCCTGATCTGAGCCCCTTGATCCATCCGCTGGTCATCAACGACGGTATCTCCGAGCGCTTCAGTCGGTTTCTGGAGAAGATCCCGCCGCATGCGCTGCAGGGGAAACGGGATAGCCTCTTTGACGGCCGGCTTCTTGGGCGTTGCGAATCGCCGCTTGAAGGACGGCCTGTTAGCAGGGTCTGCTTCATTGGCGCTGGTTACGTTGGTGAGGACGCGCTTCTGAACCAGTGTTTGAATATGCGCTGACGCTATGTGCTGGCATAGGTGGGCCGACCGCGGCGATCCTGGCCCTTCATAACCCTGCTATCCGCGTGGAGGTCGTGGATAGAGATGAGAATCGGATCCGCAGGTGGCAGTCTTCGCACCTCCCGATCTACGAGCCAGGCCTGAGCGACGTGGTGAGAGTTACGCGGGATGGCGCAAGTATCCAATACAGTACAACCAAGGGTCATCCCGAAGAACGCTTCCCTAACCTGTTTTTCACAACCGACGTTGAAAACAGTGTAGCGGCCGCGGATGTAATTTTCATAGCAGTGAACACTCCCACAAAGACATTCGGTGTCGGCGCAGGACGGGCCACGAATATGACTGCTTTCGACTCGGCCGTGAAACAGGTCGCCACACACGCCCGGCCGGGCACGATCATAGTCGAGAAGAGCACTGTGCCTTGCGGTACCGCTCAACGCGTCAAGGCAATGGTATGCAATGACATTGCCCATACCTAGCGCATCCACACTCCAAACTGACGTTCCTAGCTGCACTGCATCCGGCCCAGGGCTAATTTCGAAGTCCTCTCCAACCCTGAATTCCTCGCCGAAGGCTCCGCAGTACAGAACCTGCTTCACCCCGACCGGGTCATAATCGGCTGTTCCCCCACTCGCTCCGGGCGGCTCGCAGCGGACATTCTCAGCTCCATCTACTCCTCTTGGGTTCCCGAGACCCGGATTTTGAAATCCAACGTCTGGTCGTCCGAGCTCTCGAAACTCGTCGCCAACGCGATGCTCGCGCAGCGCATCAGCAGCATCAACTCGATCAGCGCCATCTGCGAGGCCACAGGCGCAGACGATTCCGAAATCGCGGCCTCGGTTGGGTTGGATCCGCGCATTGGGCCGGGGTTCTTGAAAGCGGGTCTGGGTTTTGGAGGCTCGTGCTTTAGGAAGGATATTGCGAGCCTGACGTACCTGGCTATGTCCTTGGGATTGTGCGAGGTCGCGGAGTATTGGCGCCAGGTCAATGCCATGAATGAATACCAGACACAGCGGTTTGCGAGGAGAGTGGTGGGTTGTTTGGATGGGAATCTGGTCGGCAAGAAGATCGCTCTGCTGGGCTTCGCGTTCAAGAAGAATACGGGCGACCCCCGGGAATCGCTGGCTGTGGATGTCATCAGGACACTGCTCATGGAGCAGCCGAAGGAAATTGCTATCTTCGATCCGTTCTGCAAGGAGGTGGATATTTTGAGGGAGATTCGCGCTTCGTGCCCAGCAGAGTGCGATGGCTTGGATGGCGCCGACGCAGTACATGTCTTCCGCGACCCCTATACCGCGTGCGAAAACGCGGATGCGATCGTCATCGTTACGGATTGCGACCAGTTCCGCAACGATGCCGATGCTAGCAGCCCCGAAACAGAACTGGACGACTGGCCGATCGAGCAGAAGCCGAGTCTCTTCGAATACGATCTGCGGGAATCCAGTACCTACCTGGAAGACACCCAGCACGCAGCAAGTGCCTCCCTCCATCAACCCGAGACATACACCCTCAGCACTACAGAAACCTACAATCTCCTCCCTCAACCCATTTGCACGGCCGGACGGGAGTACTGCGCAGAATGCCAGAACGAGGCCGATTCCGAGCTAGAGCCGAAGAACGGACAGTCATACAAATCACCGTCGTATAGATTGCAGTGGGGCCGCATTGCGGCGGCGATGAAAGCCCCGAGATGGATATTTGATGGCAGGAATGTGCTCGATTTGGAGCAGATGGATCGGTTGGGCCTGGATGTTCGCGTGGAGAGTATTGGGAAGAGGAGTAGGCGTTTGGGTTGAGGACGGCTGGTACACCCGAACATCCTTTTTCTGGGGGTTTGACTTTGAGGCTTAGCTCGTGCTTTCTTGAAATATCCATTCGTTTTCTTTTCCTCTTGTACTAGATGGGGTTGCACGTATACCAGCGCGTTGAATTCTGCAACTCCAAGTTTTGAAATGATATCGTTTTGGGAGATCAGATTGTGCGCTCACTGTCGCATTAAGGAGGCTCGTGGAGAGAGTTGCAGCGCTTAGAGATAATATCAATGTCCATGAGATATCGGAGAATGAGTCCCTCATCTGTGAGCGTCATGTCTGTTTCATGAATAGAGGTGGCCCTCGAGAAATCAAGAGAAGGAAAGCATCGATGACATGTCCGTTTCAGTCTGCTACTGTTCAGTCATGAAATCATAGCTTGCGAGGTAATCTGTCACTCCTGCTCTCTAGTCCGGATACTCAAGTATTTCAACCCCACGGTTATAGAGATATGAAACAAAAGCGGGTGTTATGACATACAGAACCTCTATAGAGTATAGTCTCGAGTCGGAACAACTTCGGACACCGCAATAGCATCCTAAGGTACGCATCTTTAGGCATGACACACGCCACACTGCAAGGAGCGAACTCACATGTCCGAAATCCACCAGCTCGGTTTGATATCTCCGTCCCTGCGCATTCTCCGGGACGCCCTTGGACACATAATCGACATAATCGACAATCCCTCCGGTCCCCCTCTCCTGATCCGCATCAGCATGCCTCGCCGGTCCACAATTATCTGCAAAGACGACCGCGCCACTCTTCAACAACCCCAGCTCCTCCACCACCTTTATATCCGGCAAGTACAGATTCTTCCAATGGTCCAGGAGGATCGCATCCACCTGTCCCTTAGCCAGCTTCCCCTCCTTCACCAACCCCTTCAGCGACTCGGCTGCGGGCCCGACCACGACATGCACCACATCCTTCAAGCCCGCCAGCTCGACGACGCTGCTCGTGATGGCCGCGTTGACGGGGTTCACCTCCAGACTATAATACGTGACTGCATGCCCCTGATTCAGTTCCTGCAGAGCCCCTGCCAGCGCGGTCGCGGAGTAGCCGACATAGGCGCCGAACTCGATGAAGACTTTGGGCCCCGCGGGCAGGTCGCCGAGCTTGCTGCTGATGTAGGCGGCCTTTTTGGGCCCGATGGTCATGAGTCGCTCGGCCTTGACGTGCTTGAATTCTTCGATGGCTGCGGCGACCTCCGCGGGACTGGAGCCGACGTGGTTCAGTGTGGGAGACTTGTGCACGAAGTCGAGCACCGTGAGCTCTTTCTTGTTGTCTTCCTGATTTGGAGAATAAGAGCGTTAGCTGAATGGTTGATACAGCCGGGTTCGACGGATAGCAGAAAGAGCGTACGCTTTGCCCACCAGGACCACGGCGCGGCCCTCCTCCATGCCCGGCGTGCTCGCCGTGCGGGCGGACATGATCACCGGACATCTTGTCGTTGAGGTTGAGGTTGAATTGTTTGCACTCTGCGAGGAGAAGCAAGGTAGCAAGAGCCACGAAGCAGTAACTTAGGATATTGAATGTTCGCATTTCAAAGTGAGTGATGGACAAGGAGTGAAATGGGAGGAGACGTCGGCTTTTGGCAATGGGGCCGGTGGAGGATGGTGCAATCGTTACCCTCCATGGCAGCAATGCACCGTTCTTGGCTTACGCGGCCTGCATTGAAGGAGGGCAGCACCGGTATCGGAAGACACATGCTGGGGCATTTGGAGGGCGATCGCACCGAATACAGAATTGAAGCTCGCTATGGACTTATCTGATCTAGATTACGTTTTGCCAGCGCACCCCACTTCTTTCTAACACCTCTACTCCCCTCCTAATGATAGCGTCCTGTGCACCTTAGTCGCTTAGACGCTAACAAAAGTCCTTGTGTATACTCCGTACAGTACATGGCAATTCACTTTTGCGACATTGATCTTGCGGAGAATTTGGACTTGTGTAGATAACCGGCGGTCCTCGCTGCTAGTGAAGACTCCGGTCAAGTACAGTCGGACCCTTTCTATAAGCATATAGGTATGTAAGCATAAATCGGGTTATAAGCATGAAAATCGGCTGACGTGCTCAAAACCCCCGCCAAATGCTTATTTTCTCGTTTTATAGGCATATGCTTAAGAATTCTGCGCCCTCCCACCCATATGCTTCTTAACCAGATATTTTCCCCCTATTATTTATATGATATTTCACGTGAAATAACAGGTTAATTATTGATCAGACAGCAAGAAAAACTCTTAGAAACACATAGAAACGTAAGAAACTCAATGTATTTTATTTTATTTACATGTAATGGTTAGAAACTCAGATAAGTTGTTGTTAATCAACAATTTCCTATGTTTTATCTACTTTAAAAAATAATCCTAAACGTTTTCCAATTAAAAAGACAAACAGGCCTGGAAGAGAAACAAAAATAATCAAGATATAAATTACGGAAGCTATGGAAGCATTGAGAAGACAATTAACCAGCAATTAACTACGTATCGCAGTAAAAATAGGGGATAACAACCTGATTCCAAAGGTGTAACGGTCGTTACGGATCTCTTGATCATAGGAGATGTGTGGTAAAGGTAATAATGGAGGATCACGTGAGTCTTTACATAGTAAACCTGTAATCACGTGAAACTGGCTGTAAGCATTACGGCTCTTATAAGCATATGGATCGCCAAACGAGCTATATGCTTATAGAAAGGGTCCGACTGTAGGCGATGGCGCATTACCAAAACAAAGTGACCAAAAGGGTCAAGCACAACATTCCAACGGACCGGAGCGGCGGGAGCTTATCTACAGCCCAGGCAAACTTGGCCAAGCTAGAGCTTAAGACGACTAGTCCTCATTCGTTGTGTGTATACGACACTATTCCAATATACTGCGCTGATGTTGTGATGCTGTGGCATTATTATTGGGAGCTCATCGTGGGTGTTTATCATTATTGATTCGTGTTCTGCAGTCTTGTTTCTCTGTGTTCGCTCAGATTTTGCTTGTCAATATTCAACAATGTTCCCTTCATAGGTCCCTGGCTTGACTTCTTCGTAATTGAAGATGTTTGCAAGATGTCCTGGCCCGATTTGGAGAGTGGATGATTTGGCACTGTGTTTCCGAAGAGAGTAAGGGTCCCACCAGCGAAAAAAACGGCCATTGGCTAATAACGCGATAGCTACCTCCAAATTCTTCTGCCGATACTTTTCTGCGCAGTGTCAATCTCGATCCTAGCGGCAAGCGCTGTGATCAGAGGGAGTGCAAGATGGGGCAGCCCGAGAAGTCCTCGAGCGACATGGACTGGACCGAGCTTGAGGCAAGACGTGGGCTCACCTGGGTATCTCTCACGAGACAACTCGCCACAATGCAAATGGGACAGTCGAAAGCTAAAACGATCAAAGAACTATGTGCAACGGATGCTGCGGCTGGTGGAGCAAGTCGTCATCATAGCAGAGACAGGCATTTGCGTCGCTCGTATGGTACAACATGGCCGGGACCGTCCTGACACAGAGGCTGCCTCCATTGGTCTGCTGGTATGGATGTATACTTCAACACTTTCCAGCATGCAGTGGCTTCATTTTGGTGGTACCAACCGTGCTGCAAACGGACTACGACCGCATATCCTCGCATTATATGGGTTTCAATGGCTACTTTCAGCAGTCGAATTTCGAAGCGCAATCATACACCCCGGGTCTAAAGTCCAGGACGTCCTCACAATCACAAGTTTCAGCATGTTGAGCGTTCTTCTCGTCGCTGCGATCGCCAGAAAATCGTCGCCGGAGACGCCATTCCAAGCTGGAAATGATGTGCCTCCCTCAAAGGAGACTTGGGCCAGTGTGCTTTCACGTGCCACCTTTGGCTGGGTCGACTCTCTCGTTCTAAGCGCGTACAGAAAAACCTTTCACCTATCCGACATCTGGGCTTTGGCTTCAGATGAATGTGCTGCGAACGTGCTCAGAGATTACCAGCAAGTCATGCAGACTGCCACTCTTTCATGGCATCTCTTGGCTTACTTCAAGAAGCCGCTGTTGCTGCAGTCTCTGTGGGCAGTTTTGGGCAGTTTGTTCGCCTTTGCACCAGCGCTACTATTGAGTGTGATTCTCAAGTATTTGGAGAGACCCGAGGATACACCACGAAACGTGGCGTGGCTCTATGTCTTGCTCCTATTCGTCACTGGTGTTATACGGTCAGTGGCAGATGGTCAAGCACTATGGATCGGGCAAAAAGCGTGCGTCAGGCTACGCGCGATCATGGTCCACGAGATCTATGCCAAGTCGTTGCATATCAAGCTGAGAAGCCAGTCAAACTCAGACCCTGGGGCAGAGGAAAGCGGCATACAAGACCCCAAGGTTGCGCGTTTTAGATGGATGCGGTCCCTTTTTGCGCGAAGGAAGCAGCCCATGAGACTTGAAGAGGCTCATACTGATCAACGCAAAGACGCTCCTCCTGCCAGCATGGGCAAAATCATCAATCTCATGGCCGTCGATGCGTTCAAAGTTAGCGACATTGCAGTGGAGCTACATCGACTAGCCGTCAGCATCCCATCGCAGATCCTTCTTGCAACCATCCTCCTCTACCGGCTCCAGGGCCCAAGCGCATTTGCAGGAATTGGCATCATGCTCATCCTCCTTCCGGTCAATATCCTCCTCGCCCGTGGATTCAGCACTGTGCAGAAGACCGTTTCCGCTGCAACGGATGCACGCATCAGCGCCACGAACGAGCTCCTGCAGAGTATCCGGACCATCAAGCTGTTCGCATGGGAGCATCGCTTCCGCGACAACGTCGAGGAAAAGCGCCATGCGGAGTTGACGGCTTTGCAACGGAGGTATTTCCTATGGTCACTTGCTGCTACAATATGGTATGGTGCGCCGCTCCTGATCACCTTGTTGTCCTTCTGGGCGTATACAGTTTTGCAGCGACAGGAACTTGTGCCTTCGGTAGCCTTCACTGCGTTGGCGCTTTTTGCGATTCTGCGTGTGCCGCTCGATCAGTTGGCGGATCTGCTGGCGAGGGTGCAGGAGGCCAGGGTTTCTATTGACAGAATTGCTGCGTTTTTGGTCGAAGGGAAGGAAGAGAGTCAGGTACAAACGTTGGCCAGCCACACATGTGTTGCACCAACATCTGAGCCCGGGGTTGGTCTGCAAAAAGCGACGTTGACGTGGGCAAGAGGAGAGCTGAGCACTCGACAATCACAACCATTTCAATTGGCGGATATTGACGTGCAATTTCCGGCGGCAGGACTTTCTGTTGTTGCTGGGCCCTCCGGTTCTGGAAAGTCTTCCTTACTTCTGGCTATCCTTGGGGAGATGAGACTAGTCAAGGGCACAATTTACAGACCACGAGATTGCGCCGCCAAAGCCGTTAGCATGACTACGCCCACATGGGACTTCGCCTACTGCCCACAGCAAGCATGGCTTCTAGGCGGCAGCATCAGAGAAAACATCCTCTTTGGCTCCCCATGGAACCCTTCACGCTATGGATCTGTCTTGCACGCCTGTGCTCTCCAACACGACTTAGATGTGCTCCCTTTGGGCGATCGGACGCTGGTTGGTGAGCAGGGCTCCGCTTTATCTGGTGGCCAGAAGCAGAGAGTAGCACTCGCCCGAGCATTGTATTCCAATGCGCAATATGTCCTCCTCGATGATTGTTTGAGTGCTGTAGATTCTCATACGGCAGAATGGCTCTTTGAGAACGCCATCAGAGGCACGCTCATGCGAGGCAGGACGTGTGTCTTGGCCACGCATAATGTATCTCTGTGTGCGGCGGCTGCTGACTTTTTGGTGCTGATGGAGAGAGGAAGAATTACTGCGAGTGGAGCTCCTGCTGATGTGTTGTCATCTGCGACCCTCTCATCTTGCATAGCACCCGAAGGCAGTCTCGTATCCGACTCAGTTTCGGAGCCCATCTCCACAGTGATAGAGCATGATTCAGATTCCGACTCAGATACGCTCGCGGGTGATGAGACGACAGGCACGCTTCATCACTTCAGTTCAGTGTCGACACTTGTTCCTCAAGATGATATCTTGCCGGGCAAAGAAGATCAAGAAACAGCTGAGGCAATGGCAGAAGGGAGCAGCATTCGCCGGGTGCTCCGGTTCTATTTATGTTCTATGGGTTCACGGTACTACTGGCTTGCTGTTCTAATCTTCTTCGTTGCCCAACAGCTACTGTCATTTGCGATCAACGCATGGATTCGGGAGTGGGCCAGTTCGTATTCTTTTAGGGAGAGACGTCGTGCTTCTGGCCTATACCACGTTAC
Organism: Symbiotaphrina buchneri; assembly: GCA_001599915.1. NCBI lineage: Eukaryota > Fungi > Ascomycota > Symbiotaphrinales > Symbiotaphrinaceae > Symbiotaphrina > Symbiotaphrina buchneri. The sequence continues at coordinate 17,432 of BCIG01000027.1, forward strand.
TCTGCTCCAGCAGGACTCTCCAAAGACGGGACCGTCCGTTGTCGATTCCTATTTCAAGTCATTGTCTTTACAACACCAGTCCGGCGATTACGCAAAACATGCATCACCATTCTTTTCATCGTTTTCTATACTCAATTCCGCTCCTGAGATACCCTTGTTCTACTATCTGAGTATCTACGCCTGTCTATGCCTTTGCTATCTGATCGTTAGTTTCATTCGCGAAGTTCTCCTATACAAAGGCTCCCTCGCCGCTTCTCGCAAACTCCACAGCAACATGTTGTATTCCATAACCCGCGCACGCTTCTACCTCTTTGACACCGTATCTATCGGACAGCTCACCAACCGCTTCTCGAAAGACCTGGAGGTCGTTGACCACAGCATGGCCTCTTTCGCGCTAGCTTTCATGCAAAGCGCTGCCGGCGTGCTCAGCATCTTGATCGTCATCTCCATCATCACACCGGCGTTCCTCATCGTGGCCTTCTTCATCAGCATCGCGTACCTCGTTATCGCGACACTGTACGTCAAGTCTTCCCGAGACCTCAAGCGCATTGAGTCTGTACAACGAACGCCGCTATATCACCTCCTCTCCCAGACCCTCACAGGCCTTCCGGTCATCAGGGCATACGCACAGCAGAATCGCTTCATGAGCGAATGCATCAAGCTCATTGACGCGTATAATCGACCACATCTATACCTTCTAGCCACAAATCGATGGCTCGCAGTCCGCGTGGATCTAGTTGGGGCGCTGGTGTCGCTGTGTACGGCGGCATTTGTGGTGCAGCGGGCAGGAAGGATGGACGGCGGCGCCGCCGGCCTGGCTTTAGCCTATGCAATCACGTTCACGGACAATATCCTGTGGCTAGTGAGGCTTTACGGAGTCAATGAGCAGAATCTGACCTCGTAAGCTGCGGAACAGTCTGTTATGGGTCTTTGCTGATCTGTTATACAGTGTCGAGCGTGTCAAAGAATATATTGACGTTGACCAAGAGTCTCCTGAATTCATCGCCGGAACAGAACCTGCGTCAACGTGGCCAAGCGAAGGTGTTATCCGGTTCGTGGACTACTCCACAAGTTACCGGCCGACGCAGGAGCTGGTTCTGGATAGCCTCAACCTTGAGATAACGGCAGGCCAAAAAGTTGCGATTGTTGGAAGGACAGGGGCGGGCAAGAGCTCCCTGGCGCTGGCGCTCTTCCGTGGCCTTGAAGCCTGTTCCGGCAGCATCCTCATCGATGGCTTGGACATTGCTACCTTGGGGCTGCAGACATTGCGGGAGGCCATAACGATTGTTCCTCAAGGTACGTTGGAAAGACATCCCAAAGAAAAGATAGGTTACTGATACTACCGTCATCAGACCCAGTAGTCTTCACAGGGACGCTCCGCCGCAATCTCGACCCTGAGGATCTCTTCACAGACGAGGATATCTACACTGTCCTCCGTAACGTCCATCTCATCGACCCTCCCTCCTCGTCAACCGGGCCTACACCATTCACGGACCTGTCTCACCACATCATATTCGCCGGCAATGAACTCTCCCTCGGGCAGCGCCAACTTCTCTGCCTAGCACGTGCCATGTTGCAGCGCCCAAAGATTCTCATCATGGATGAAGCGACGGCGTCAATCGATGTGCAGACCGAGGCGAATATCCAGCGCGCCATTGCGGAGATGCAGTGTACGACTTTGACAGTGGCGCTTCGGCTGAAGACGGTGATTGACTATGATAAAGTCCTTGTGCTTGATCATGGACGTGTTGTGGAGTTTGGTGGACCGGCCGAGTTGCTTAGCGCTGGAGGCATGTTTAGAGATATGTGGGAGAAGGCATCAGAAAATGATGGTGTTCATCAAGAAAGGAAGTGTTAAGCTGGCATCGTTGAATTGTCGACACTGCGTCAATAAAAAGATCGATATCGCTGTCCTACCAACCGTCATCAATTCGATTCAGTTCTCTCAATGTAAAATCCCGTTCCCTGATCGCCCTAGACGCTCTACTCCTCCATAAAACTAGCAGAGCTAAGAATACATCGTTGATCAGTAGTCTAAGAAGAAGTCCATCACTATCGTAATCCAATTCCCGTCAATTGTGTTCGTCCCTGCTCAAGCGTCACTGTCGCCGTCTCCGGCGCGATGGCCAGAGACGCGCTCAGAACACCAGGTACGTCAACATACGCTTATGCAGCGGCTGCGAATAATATTTGTCCAGAAATTCCAAATCCTCTGAAGTGAGCGGCCGACGACCCGTCTTCAAATCCGCATTTGCCGGATTAACGAACTTTGTTCTCTTGAACACCTTAAACAGGACAAAGGCAGCAATGTAGACCGGGATGCAGAGATACGTCTGGAAGAAATAGGAGGCCGAAGGGGGCTCGTCGATCGGAAAGAGGCTCAGATAAAACACACTGGCCAACACAAATATACTCGTAACCAACAAGTAAATCACGACCAAAGGCCAGGCCTTATTGCGATACGCGTACTTGAGCATCAGCGGGTTATCGCCCTGGGCCTTGAACGCGCGGTGCAACCGGATGTTCGTGATGGAGATGGTGATGTAAGCCAGGAAACAGTCGGTGGCAGAGATGGAGCTGAACCAGGTGAAGATAATAGCGCCGGTGTTGGAGCAGTTGATGTACGTGAAGATCGTCGACAGACACGCCGCGATCAGGAGCGAGTAGTAAGGCCGGCCTTGCTTATCCACGCGGCAGAAGATCTTGGGAAACATGCCCATGCGCGCCATCGCGGTCGAGATCCTAGATGATATATAAATCGATTCGGCGCCGATGGCACACAGTCCGATGAGAACGACGACATTGATCAGGTCCGGGAGGCCTTTGATGCCGGCGGCCTTCATGGCGATGACGAACGGCGATGCGGCGACAGTTGATGTTCCGAGCAGGTCTGGAGATGTGTAGGGAACGAGCACGGTGATGAAGACGACCGAGGTCATGTAGAATAACATGATGCGGATGATGAGGTTGTTGCATGCGCGAGGCAGATTCCAGCGTGGCATTTTGGCTTCGCCGTTGGAGATGCCCATCATTTCTTGACCGCCGGTGGCCCATGCTGCCATTAAGAAACACCAGACCACACCCTAGGAGACTCATGTCAGCAAGGTCAACTAGCTGCGAGGTATAACTCATTTCTCCCAGAGCGACGGTCACTTGGCAAGAACAACTTAGTACTTACTTTGAAGCCATTGGGAAAAGCATCCATCGCGTAATTCTGCGCATGGTGTGTCGAGCCGGTCGGTCCAGCACCTGCAATCAAGGCGATGCATGTGAAGATAATGACGAGCATCATGACGACCTTGATCGACGCAGTATAGAACTCGAATTCCCCAAACCAGTGATTCGGCATCACGTGGATAGAGAAGACGCAAGCCAGATAGATGGTCATGGCAGCAGCGGTCGGGATGGCATCCGTCCAATAGGACAGGATGACTTCGAAGACGGCTCCTTCGGCCGCGACGACGGTGATCCAGGCGAACCACTCGCAGAATCCTGAGAACCATCAGCGACATTGTCCGGTCATGGCGGTCCGTGAGGGGACCTTTCACCGATGGCAAAAGCAAGCGCCGGGTCAACGAAGCGAGCTGCGTGGTCGATGAATGCGCCTGAGGTTGGAAAGATACAGCACGCCTCGGACATGACATGCATCAGAGCCCACGACTGCGAGCAGATGAGCGGATAACCGATCCACATGCCTCCGTAGGAGCCATAGCAAAGGGCCTGCAGTGATTAGCAAACGTGACAGTCAAGCACCCGCCAACACCGCACCTTTCCAGTACTGATGAAGATACCGCTGCCAATGCAGCCGCCCAGGCAGATCATCTGGATATGGCGAGCCTTGAAAGCCCGACGCAGCTCTCCTCGATGGACGGTCTCGTCTTCACCAACGTAATCGAGGACCTGGCCGACGCTGACATCCGGCACTCCTGCGATGCTGGCGTCGACGGCTTCGGCTTTTTCTTCCTTGGGATCCATGGTAGAAAAGTAAGCTTTTAGGTGCTGGAGGATTTCAAGAGAGGATGGTGCAGGGAGGCCTGTAGGTTGGATGATAAGAGGAAGGCGAGGCACACATACCAGGGCGCATGGTGTGATAGGAGTGAGCGGCCAGTCCCTATCTGACGCGGCAACCCCCTTATCGCCATCGAGCCATAAGTGTATCAACGAGCCGTCTCATAACGGAGGTCTGGCAGGGATCAGGAAAGCGGAAGGAGAGGTGCGACATATTGTGGGACAGTTTCCTGGGCCTAGATTTGAGTCCAATGTGCGGTATCTTTCTAAATGGGTTATCTGGGACACCATAATCGATCTCAGATGATTCGCTGAGAGCCAAAAGGGGGTCAGGAAAGTTTCCGTGGCTTCTCATCTTCCCTTTGATGGCGCAAGATGAGACGCCTCGTGTCCATGCCGCCCTCTAGATAAGGGTCGTATCAGCCCGTTTCTCTGTGAAAGACTGGGGCCGATCGAAGATAAGAAGTCGCAACGGTTCGGGGACCGAGGCCCAATAGCACAGATTCCGAAATGATATAATCCCGTCTCTATCAAGCTCACAAAGCTTCTGCACGAAGGCTTTGTTGATCTTTGAGGCTTGGCGCTCAAGGTGCTGCTGCTGCCTTTGCACGTGCTGAAGATAAGGGGAAAGCCACAAAACGGCCGCCGGCCTCTCTCCATCAAGCCCCACTGTAACCTCATGCGAGGTATGGGATGGGATGCACGATAAACACTTTTAGGCTTTCCCTGAAAAAGCTGCTGCATAGAGCGGGCGTCGAGGTGACCTACAGAAAGAGAAATTCCACCGACCGCCATAATGGGTGTGGTGCGTCGAGATGGCAGGCACGTGGGAACAAAGCCTTGACGAATGTTGCTATCAAGCTCGAGCACCCGCACCAGCAATCGCCTGCTGAGATATGAGTTAAGATGTTCTCGAACTGTATCTCACAACCTTATGCTGCTCCTGGCCCGGCATCTAATGAGAATGGATATACACGTCATCCCTACATTCTCTACTCCAAATCTCTCCTCTTTATCCCCAGTTCAGCAAAAATCAGCTCATTATGCTCCCCCACGTCCGGCACCTTATCCATGCGGACCTGCAACTCATTCTCCGCACCCGTCGAGGACGCGCCGGGAGGCAACAGAGCGGGAATAACCCCCTTCGGCGTGTCCACCTCCGTCCATCTTCCTCTCGCCTTAAGCTGCGGATGCTCCCAAACACCCTGCATATCATTGACGGCCGCATTCGCAATCCCCGCCTCCTCCAATCGCTCCACCGCCTGCTGCACCGTCAGGTCCTTAAACGCACCACAGATAATCTGCTTCAACTCCTTCCTATTCTCACTTCTCAGCGAGTTATTAATAAACCGCGCGTCGAGCGCGAGCGCAGGGTTGCCGAGCACCTTCTCGCAGAACTTCGCCCACTCGCGCTCATTCTGAATCCCCAGCATGACCGACCCGCCATCCGCGCCCGTCTCAAACGGGCCATAGGGGTAAATCGATGCATGGGACGCGCCCGCAGGCACCGGCCCCGGCGCGCCGTCAAAGGCGTAGTACATGGGAAAGCCCATCCACTCAACCATGCTCTCCAGCATGGAGATATCGATTCGTCTCCCTTTGCCATCCCTCTCGCGCTGCAGCAGCGCCGCGAGGATATTGCTAAACGCGAAGGTGCCGGCGGCGATATCCGCGATGGACACGCCGACTTTGGCCGGCTCCTGCGCGCCGCTGCCCGTCACGGACAAGATCCCGGCCTCGCTCTGGATCAGCAGGTCGTAGGCTTTCTTGTCCCGGTACGGCCCCTCCTGGCCATACCCGGAGATATCGCACACGATCAGCCGAGGATGCTCCTCCTTCAGCGCCTCATACCCGAGCCCGAGCCGCGCCGACGCCCCGGGCGCGAGGTTCTGCACCAGCACGTCGGCGCGGGGTAGCAGGGCTTTTAGCACGGCGAGGTCATCGGGCGCTTTGAGATCCAGCGCCAGAGACTCCTTTGAGCGGTTCGTCCACACGAAGTGTGATGCGAGACCGTGCACCCGCGTGTCGTATTGGCGCGCGAAGTCCCCGACGAGCGGCCGCTCGATTTTGATGACCCGTGCGCCCAGGTCGGCGAGTTGACGCGTGCAGAAGGGTGCGGCGATGGCTTGCTCGAGACTGATCACTGTGATGCCGTCGAGGGGCCGCATCGGCTTGGGGGCTGAGCTGGAATGCCGCGCTGGTGAGCTGGTGAGGCTGCGGTGTTGTGTGAGAGGTTTGTGTGCTGGGCGGCCGTTCGGGAGAGGGAGGGCCGATCTCGGCTTGAGGCGAAGCCGAAGGGAGCGGCTGGCCATCCGATACTGAGGTTGCTTTGGATCAAACCCAGAGCTCACCGATGGATCTGATGTTGGCCTGTTTCCGGCGCTGCAATTGCCTTTACCTCCAGGTCGGGAGGCTCAGTAGAAGGGTTAGGATTGGGGGAGGTCGGAGAGACTGGTACTGCCTGAAACAGTGAAACTCCGCCTGCCCCACCGCTAGCCATGCCAAGGCGGAGATCTTCGGTTTATTGGGAGACAATTTATTTGGCGAACAGGGAACACGTTGGAGCAGACGTTATGGTGGAGGTTATGTAAAAGTGCATAGAGGTATGTAACTACCCAGGCTGTCATATCGTAAGTTTGGCTGTGATCGATGATCTAGATGTTGATCACATTGTATTCTTCCATCGGCCGTAACTACATAGTCAATAAATTCCGCCCTTCCTGACACTATATATTGCCTCTACGCTCACATCCTTCATAAAAACGAGACACTCATGCCGAAAAAGAACCGTAACAAAACTCTCTACCGGAGGTATTTCCTCTCCAAATCACGCATCTCCTCATCGCCCTGAAGCTTAAAAACATCCTTCACGGGCGCAATATCCTCCTCCACTCCCGCGATCCCACCCTCCACCAAAACCCTCCTAAAAACACGTCTCATCCCCGCCACACACGCACGCACCGCATGATTCCCACAAATAATCAACCCGACCTTCTCCAGGCGCGCCACCTCCTCAAAGCTCAGCTGTGGATAACTCGTGGGCACAATCACCAACGGTGCCTCTCCCTTCCACTCGCTACAAAAAGCCAGAAACTCCTCCGGCGTCTTCTGCTTACTATGCACCAGCACCGCATCCGCGCCGGCCCGCACATACGCCTCCGCCCTTTGCAGCGCCTCCTGCAGCCCCAGGCCCGCAATCAGCGCCTCCGTCCTTGCAACAACCAACATTTCCCCTGCGCGCGCTTTCGCCGCGGCAATCTTCCCGCTAAACTCCTCGATCTCCACGAGCGCCTGCCTTCCTCCCAGTCTCAGGGAACTATCCTTCGGGAACGTCTTATCCTCCAGCACGACCGCGGCGGCGCCCGCAGCCGCGTATTGCGGCACCGCGTACGCGACGTTAACCGCGTTGCCGTACCCGGTGTCCAGGTCGGCGATGAGCGGCAGCGAGGGCACGGCGTCGGCCATCGCGCGCGTGGTGCAGAGGTGCATGCTCATGGGCAGGATGCTGGCGTCTGGCACGCAGTAAGAGGCGGACAGCTCGAAGCCGCTCACCCAGCATGCGGAGAAACCGGCTTCCGAGACGAGTTTGGCGCCGAGCGCGTTGTGCGCGGACATGGCGATCGCGGGCTTGGTGGGGTTGACGGGGGGTGCGCAGAAGGGCGCTTGTGGTGGTGGCGCGGGAGGCCATGGGTGGTGGGAGTGTTGGGGGATGGAGGAGGGAATTGGATGATGGCTTGTGGAGTTGAGATGTCGATGTGGGCAAGATCGTGGGGAAGTGCTTCGTGAGTCATGGCGTGCTGGAGACTAGGTTTGTATTCTTACATAAACCCGAATTCATACTGCTAGGACGCTTATTTCCTCGCTAAGATAAAGAATAGAGATGTCCACAAGGCTATACTTCAGTTTTGCTCGCAGAGGGAGCAACGGCTGTTTGAGGTCTGGGATGTCTATTGCTATGATTGAATGAGGCCGGCAAACAACCGGGACCGGTCGTGCCGGGCAGCTGCCGCTTTTTCGTGTGCCGTTTCCCGGGAAATAATATCGAAGGACAATCGCGCGACTCCTACCTCAGGGCCTTCTCAGTCACTGGACACATCAACAGGGTGCAGTCTTCGGTTTCCGTTGAAATAGCAAGGAAGGCGTGATCAGTTCCCTCAGGCTCAAGGGGTCTAGGTCGCAATAACACACCTGGATTGGCTGTTAATTGCCTACAAGCGCAAACAGAACTCATCATTAAAGTGGAGGCTGTGGCCGTACTATGGAGCTTCGAGACCGTGTACCTCAGGGGTCTCGTCGCTCAGTAAGCAATATGACGTTGACCCAATAAACCCCGACTCTGCGATCTCTGGCCCGGCAATTGCTTTCGCCAGCTATAGCCGGACTGTTCGAAACGGAGGCTTACGTGGTGAGTTGTGCTGCACTCAGACCCCGAGGCGCTGATGCCCGAGTTGTCCGAAAGCTGTGCCGTTATAGTATGTCGCAGATGTTGATGAGAGGGTCCAAGGGTCCATATAGTAGCTTCCGGAAAGATAGTCTGTGAACACAATCAACATGGGCTCGTTGTCCGGCTAGAGTGGTAAGAGAGGAAAGAGCTTACTTCCATGAGATTAGAACTGCACAGACAAAAAAGAACATTCTGTCCTCATAGAACATCCAATCCATCCCATCTCTAGAACACAGCTTTGTCTCACGTTCACACTCCCACAGGCTTGCAAGCTCCCTCACCGCTCCCGCCTCGCGACATCCTTCCCAACGCCCACGCGCACGTTCCCCGCTCATCATCACTCCAACCTTCATCTCACGCAGCACGCCATCTCTTCCATCCCGTCTTCCATCCCAAAGAGGACGCCACTAACCCAAGCACCTTCCCACTCCGGGCTCCCACATCCCAATCGCGACCGATCGACAGCCGCTCAGTCCCAACACCATGGGACCGGACGGGCCGTGCGGGTGGTTGTGGCAGCGGGCCTAGCGGCCCAAACGGCTAGAAGAAGCGAGCCGTCTCGCTCGGCCGGGACGCCCGAGACGCACAACGGGCGCGTGCTAGCACGAGTCCGGCGATCTTTGATGAGCGGACGGCACAGCAGATTGCTGATGAGTTGGAAAAGTGCCTGTAGGTAGAACTGGGCGTGCGACTATGAAGCGCCCAGGGCTCGGAGCGTGGTGGGAAGGGGAACAGGACCCGGGCACTCGGACTGTCCGACGTGGGATTTTTTGCAGGCGGCGACGCTGCTGATCGTTCCTGCAGGATTTCCTACGTGCGAAGCAGCTAGGATCTGTGCTTTCCCGTGTCCTCGTCAGGGCGGCTTACGGTTTCCGACTGAGAGGGGACCGGGTCCGTTGTGTTCTCGCTGACGTTAAGATTCGGAGAATCCTCCTTGTTCTCCAATTGTCGAATCTTCCGGCTCTTGAGGTCATGCTCGTCGGAATGCTTGCGGAAACATAGAGCAATCTCAATTGCGACAGGAGAAGATGCCACTGGTGGCTGCGGCATTGAGCCTGTTCCGACGAGAAGCACAGGGGACTGGCGATGTCTCTGTAAGCGTCTCCTATTCTGTAGCTGCATCCAACTGCCAGGGTCCAATCAGCTAACCACCCGTCCAAATACAGACACAATCCCATACCGCGCTCGTGATGAGCTGCATGGCCGTCTTAGACGTTTTCCTCCTCGCCATCATCGCGCTCCGAGTCTACTCTCGCCTCAAACTGACCAAGTTCTGGGGTTTCGACGACTGGATCATCCTCGCCGCTGTGGTACGTGGCCGGTGTTTACCTTCTGTTGCGAGCAATAGCCAGTGGTTATTTTCACAATTGGACGCTGACAATTGTTTCTCGCTGCAGTTTGTGTCGCTCACCAACGACAGCCTCCTCATCACTGGTACCGCCCGACTCCAATGCAGACAAAACCTTCAGCATACTCAGTACTAACAGTCCCCCTCCACAGAAACCGCCAACGGCTCACAACACCACCTATCCGCTATCCCCGTGTCCAAAATCCCTTTAATCCTCCACGTACCTCTCCCTCCCTTCCTCCCCGTTTCCTCTCCTCCCCCTCCCCACCATTCCTCTCCCCCACTGACTTCCTCCTTCCAGCTAAGCTACATCAACCCAATCCTGTACACGCTCGAGCTGGGCCTCATCAAAATCAGCATCCTAACCTTCTACGCCCGCCTCTTCTCCCCGCTGCGATCACTACGGTACATCGCACTTCCCTTCCGCACACTTCTCATAATCGCGACGAGCGTGTTTGCGACCGCGTTCGTGCTGCAGTGTGCGCCTGTGAGCGCGGCGTGGGATGCTGCTGCCGTGCAGGCTGCTGTCGTGCAGGCTGCTGCCGTGCAGGGTGCTGGCACGCAGGGCTCGTCGACGCAGGGAGCGGGGCAGCAGGGAACAGGGCAACAGCAGTGTGTGCGGAGGATGGAGTTGATGTTTGTGTTTGCGGGGTTTAATATCGTGACGGATATGGCGGTGTTGTCGGTGCCGGCTGTGGCGCTACGGCGTGAGTTGATGCGATATCAACAGAAAAGGGGATAATGCTGACCTCGTTCGTGGCGTGCAGATGTTCGTCTAAGACCAAACCAACGGACTGGGCTCGTGATCCTGTTTTCGCTGAGCGCGCTGTAAGCATCCCCAACCTACACACAGTCTTGATCTCTACGCTCCGCAAGGCGGTCCCCAGCCGTTCAGTCCATCAAATCAAAGGCAGTCGCTAACCTCCGCTAACACAGCCCCTGCATCGCATCCATTTTCCGCCTGACCTGTCTCTGGGAGATAAGCCGCGTCGGGACACTGGATCCGAGCTGTACGTCTAGCTCTCTGTCCTGTCTTTCCTCTCCCCCTCATCTCCCTCTCCCATCTCCCTGTCTCCCCCATCAGTCTTTCCCCCTACCTCTCCCCTACCTCTCCTCTGCTCTCCGCCTTCCTCCCCATCTCTCCCCCTCCTCTTTCCACCGGCTCCTCCTTTTGCTTGTACCTTTCTCCCCTATCCTGTCTCCATCCCTTCTGACCACATGCACCAAACAGGGCAATCCTACAAACCCACCATCGCATCCTTCTCCGAGACCAAAGGCGGGATGATCGTCGCCTCCCTCCCCGCCGCGCTGCCCGCACTCCGGCTCGGCAAAGCACTGTGTCCGCTTGCGGCGTGGCGGCGCTGGAAGGCTGCTTCCGCCGCTGCCAAAATAGACGCTGAAGTCCAGGTGCAGGAGTCGGGAGAGGCAGAGGGGAAAGGGAAGGCGGAAGAGGTGGTGGTGCAGGAGGGACGGGCTCGAGGATGGGACACTGGAGGAAGAGGCGGAGAGGGGTCTGGGGGGTTGGAGGTGGATGAGGGGGTAGAGTTGGATGAGGAGTGGATTACAGGGGTGGAAGGAGATGTGGATCTGGAGGAAGGCTTAGAAAAGGATCCTACTGGGGCTTAGATGAAAAGTTCAGGTTTCGATTTGATATCTTGGAATGGCGTTTGCGGGACAGGAGGGGTATACTGGGGCAAATGGGTTAGGGCAAGGCGTATAAAACTCCATCCTTACGTCTAGATAGATCTTACAACAGTCATCACACGTTTTCACCCAGTCATCAAGTCAAAGTTACTGAATCACAGTCTTCCCCTCCCCCTTCTCCTCCCCCTTCCACCGCCCCTCCAACGCCCTCAAACTCCCCGCAGCACCAACCACCACCTCCCGCAGGTCCCTAAACCTCCAGCCCTCCCCAAAAACCTTGCTACTCAACCCCGTATCCCACCCCCTCGGATTCACGCCGGGCGGCAACGGCGCGTCCATCTCGCCCTTAGGCATGCGATCGCGCAGCTCCGGAAACTCCGCGCGCAGAATATCGGCCACCAGTTTCGGCGTGAACAAGCCGCCGACAAGGAGGATCCGCTGGCCTGGTGCAGTGGGGGAGGTCAGGGAGAGGATGTGTGCGCGGGCGAGGTCGCGGACGTCGACCTGTTGTCGCCATGGTCAGTTCCTTAGTTCGACTAATCAGAGTGCAAAGGAGAGGAGGAAACCCACGAAATGCCAAAACGCCCACCTGATTTCCTGCAACTTCGTAACCCGATACGCGCCATTAAGGAACCTATACACCCCGAAATCCTGCACATTCGCAATCCCCTCCGGCCCAGGCACCGGGTGCAGGATCGGCCCGACGACGAGGATCGGGAGAAGCACCGTTAGGGTGAAGTTTGGTTTATGTGTACTCATGAATGCCCATGCGGCTTCCTCGGCGGATTTCTTCGCTGCGAAGTACGCCCAGCTGGGGTTCGAGGCGGCGAGGGCACGGGTGGGCGTTACCTAAGGGTGAGGGGAGGGGGTGTTAGTTGAGCAGGTGGAGAGGGAGGATTGTGAGAGGAGGCAAGGGAGGGGACGTACAAGGTTCCAGTCTTTCTCGGTGTACTTGTTCCCCGGCTTGGCCTCGTTGTCCCAGGGGTCGAAGACGGACACGGCGCTGCCGCAGTAGACGAAACGCTTGATGCTGTTTCCGCCGAACTTATGCGCCGCGGTCAACAGACCCACAACCCTGCTCGGAAAATCAACACTATGCCTTCCCATCTTCCTATCCCACCATACAGTCCAAACTCGACAGGATGACGAAAAGCACCATACTCACCCCTGCACCGTCGGATCAATCAACTCCCTTTGCAGATCCTTGACGGTGAAATCCAGCGGCGACGCAGTATGCAGGATATACTCAAACCCCTCGGAGTCGTTCTGGAAGAGCGCATCGTAGGCACCTGGTGCGGCGATGTCTGGCACGGAGATGAATATGACTTTGTCCGCCCACTCTGGGTGTAGCGCGAGGAGTTGTGCGGCTTTGGACGCGGAGCGCACGGTGCCGACGGGGGTGTAGCCCGCCTGTAGGACATGTTAGTCTTGTGGAGGAGGTTGGGAGATGGGGGAAGGGGGTCAATGGTAGGGCGTGGGTGAGGTATACTTGGATTAGTTGGTCGAGGACATGCGCGGCGACGAAGCCGGTGGCGCCGGTTAGGAGGACTCTAGGGCCCATTCTTCGTGGGTGGATGCGCGATACTGTGAGGTGGACTTCAGTTCAGGCCTGTACCGTCATCTGGTGATCATCAAGATCACTGACGAATGAGGATAGTTGGAGATGTTGGAGAGCTTGAAGTTGGGGAAGCCCCACATTGGCTTAATAATTCAGCCGTTGCTTTTAGGAGCGGATCAACTGGGCGTTGTAGGTGAGACCTCCTCTGGTGCTCGGGATAAGATAATTGAAGCAAAAACTCCTGAAGGTGTCCTCCAATGGGATTGTGATCTTTCACGTTTTCTATTCTTAGCCAGGTCCGCATTCCCCGGTGTCGATATCCCACTGTGCAGGGACGATGCCAAGCACCAGGGTCTTTCCGGGATTATTATTGGTGACCCCGCATTTTGAGGTTACAGGCATGCTGAGAAGGGTGAAGACCCGGAGGATGGAATCAGAAGCCACAGCCTTCCTTGAAGCCCTAGGAGGGAACCGCCAAAGTGCGGTCACAGGCTCCGCTTGCAAAGACTATTCACAGAGTTTTCAACCTGTTGTCGCATCAAGACGTTCACGATAAGCGGGCCTCTGTCCAACGACTTGAATATTTCTGCCAGCCTCAAACGAGCTCCGATTGACGCCTTAAGCGTTGCAAGTTCAAACGAAGTGAATCAGAACCATTGGTTGGAATTGTATGCGGCGTTCTCACCCATCACCGTTGGAGTCGGGGTTAGAGAATCACCTTGAGCGGTAATGAATTGTTACATGGAACCGTTCTATGGCACACTCCGGACTTTACACCTAAGTCCGTCGGACCGCTGATGCACCGCCGTGCAACACAAACACCTTCATTCACTCCAGTTACTCCTCTTTCCTTTCCCTCTTTCCATCTTCCTCATCATCTCCTCTCTTCTCACTACCATTCAATCTCATTACGAACCTCACATCAGCAATCCTCCCACCCACCTCACAAATCAAGCCTCATCAATCCAATCCCATCCGACACAACGCCATGTCACCTCAAACCATCGCGCTCATCACCGGCGCCTCTCAAGGCATCGGCTTCGAAGTCGCCAAAGCCCTCGCAAGCAAGCACAGCGACTGGATTATCCTGCTAGGCAGCCGCTCGACCGATAAAGGCGCCAAAGCCGCGTCGGAGATCAAATCCGGCAACAACACCACCATCGAAGTGCTCCCTCTCGACGTCACCTCCGACAGCTCCATCGCGTCCGCCGTCGAGACTGTCACGGACAAATACGGCCACCTGGACATCCTAATCAACAACGCCGGCATCGGGATCGACTCAGCCACCGGCCCGAACGGGAAAGAAATGAACCCCAACGCCCGGCACGGAGCCAGCCTGCGCGAGCTGTACATGGAGACATTCAACGTCAACGTCTTCGGCGCCGCCGCCGTGACCGACGCCTTCACGCCGCTCCTCTCCAAATCGAGCGGAGTGCCACGCATCGTGTTTGTGTCTTCGCACGTCGGCAGCCTGACGCTGCGCTCCGACCCGGCGAATGAGTGGTACGCGCGCGCACACGCCGCCCGTTACCCCATCTACCGCTCCAGCAAGGCCGCATTGAACATGTTGACGCTCCACTATGCGGCCCTGCATGAGCAGGAGGGTTGGAAGGTCAATGCCAGCTGCCCGAATCTGACGGCGACGCCGTTCACGGGTGGGATGGGCCGCCCGGCGAGTGAGTCCGCGGGGAATATTGTGCGTCTGGCGGAGCTGGGGAAGGAGGGCGAGTCGGGCACGTATTCAGATGAGAAGGGCATTGTGCCGTGGTAGACGGTGAAGGGAGATGATGACTTTGCTTTGAGCAGAAGGACTGGGAGACGGTGTGGGTGCTTGAGCCATGGAAGGTCGCGCATTCAAAAGCGACGAGGATGTTGCAGCATCTGCCTGCTTTAGATGAAGTCATGAGACAGCATCAACTGCCGCCTCGTTCATGCTGGAATCAATTAGCGGTCATGAAATGAAACTTGCTTCCACCGAGCGACAATTCCTGGTTTAGTCAGCTCTCTAAACCAAGCATCTCTAAACCATGAATTTCAGTGAATCCCATTGCTACAACAGCCTGTCACCTTTTTCTTCTGGTCAGATTATCTGGGTGCATGTTGAAGCTACCGACTATCCCGTTGTTGACCTCTTCAAGTCGAGGCTAACCGGTCCCTGTTCCTAGAAGCAGCCAGGATCCTGTCGCTGCAAACCGAAACCCACTGTATAATCCGGATATAAGCGGCCCCCGTCACCGCCGTACAAAACACTCATATTCTAACGACCTTCTTCAGGGCAGACACGAGCAGTAGTGGGGTAGATAATAATGCAGGCGAATTATCTCCGGCTTTCTAATCCTCCCCACTCTCGCAGTCCTTTATTCCCGGCCCCTCTCTCCCAGCATCCACCGGCATCCGCACCGTGCAAGCCCTAAAACGACGTCTAGAACGCCCGTGGTTGCTTTGCTACCTTCCGCAGTTCTGCTCCGCTGCATGTTCGGCCGCCGATGGCCTATCAGCACGCGGCTATTACTCGAAGAGTGGGCGATGCCCACATTACTGGCTTCGCTGGATGGCGCCATGGCCCGTGTGCCCCTGCGCGAGGCGAGCTTTGCTGCTTTGGCGGCGGCGGTGTCCGCTGATAAGGACTGCAAGCGCGTTATCGGTGGTTGGTTGCTTAAGAGCGAGGGCGATTGACAACTGACCATTGAGCACCCTTGTTGATGATATTCTTATTCGTGGGATTCGCTCTTCGACTTCATTGCTGCTTTCTTTTCGAAAACTATAGCTTGAGGAAGGGAGGTTTAAGGCGCCGGTATACCCTTCATTGGAGCCTCTACTGTCCTTCCTTATCACCAACGACACGCACCTCCAGCAAAACCACCACCACAATGGGCATGCTCGACGCCGTCACGCAGCGGCTACCGCTGCTCTCGCCCTCCTTCTGGGCCATCATCAGCGTGCTGGGCTTAATTGTATGCACCAGCCCTTACAACATGACAAACCATTACATTAAACCCAGCATACTAACCTCCAATCCGCAGGCCTACTACGCGATCCCGTACTACAGCGACAAATACAACCTGCGGCGGTTCCCAAGCGCCTCTCCGATCGCAGGGATGTCGTACTTCTGGATGCTGATCTGCGCACGCAAGCACGCCGTGTCGCTCAACGTGCACGCGAAACACGCAGCGCTGGGGGACTTCGTGCGTGTGTCGCCGGACCACGTCAGCGTCGCGCACCCGGACAGCATCCGCGACATCCTGGGCCACGGCAACGGCTTCACCAAGAGCGACTTCTACTACGCCTTCGACAACATCGAGCAGGGCATCTTCACGACGCGCGACCGCAACAAGCATTCCCGCAAGCGGAAGTTCGTCGCGCATGTTTTTAGCCCCAAGGCCATGGTCGACTTTGAGCCGTTCATTACGAATGCCCTGCTTGTTATGGGACGGCAGATGGAGAGTCTGGCGGATACGGGACGCGCCGGGGAGTATGTGAGTCTGACGGAGAGCGATGGGGAGATTAAACGCCGGGCGAGGAAGGGCGAGGCTGCGATTGATGCTGCCACGTGGTTGGCGTTTTTGGCCTTTGATATCATCGGTGACCTGGTATGTCTCCTCTCCTCTCCATCCCGTGCGGCACCGCAAGCACTACATCATCACAAGCTGTCCGTCCTACTAACAGCACAACCACTCAGGCCTTCGGCGAACCCTTCGGCTTCACACTTGCCGGGCACGACACGAACAACGGGATCAAAAAGCTGCGGGACCGGGGGGAATGGTGCTGCACAGTGGGGCAAATGCCATGGATCAAGACCTGGACGCCGTACTTCTACTTCGACACCTTCTTCGTGTACGGGCTGCAAGCCGCCCAAGCACTCGGGCGCATCGGCATCGCCGCCGTCGAGAAACGCAAGCGCTCTGCCACCATCGACCCGAACCGCAAGGACATCCTCTACTACCTCCTCGCGGCCAAAGACCCGGACACGGGCGGCCCGCTGCCGGACCGCGAGCTCAAGGCCGAGGCCCTGACGCAGCTGATTGCCGGCAGCGACACTACAGGCAACACCCTCACGCACATCACGGACATGCTGTGCCGGCACTCCGCGGCGCTGCAGCGCCTGCGCGAAGAGCTGGATGCCGCGTTCCCCGCCCCGCTGCCGCCGGACTGGGTGGCGCCGTTCGCGGCGTGCAAGGACCTGCAGTACACGCAGGGGGTCATCTACGAGACGCTGCGGCTGCGCACGACGGTCTCCGTGGGGCTGCCGCGCGTCGTCGCAAAAGGCGGCGCGACCGTGTGCGGGCGCTTCTTCGAGGAGGGCACCGTGCTCAGCACGCCCACGTATACGGTACACCGGGACGCGCGCGTGTGGGGCGCGGACGCAGAGGAGTTCCGCCCTGAGCGCTGGGTCGGCGATGCGGCAAGATTTGAGCTCGAGAAACACTTCTTGGGATTCAGCTATGGCCCGCGTGCGTGCATTGGACGCAATGTGGCGTTTATGGAGCTGAAGAAGACGCTGGCGACGCTGTTTAGGAGGTTTGAGTATAGACTGGTAGACCCCGAGAAGGAGACGTCTATTAGAGAGGGGTTCCATTTGAAGTGTCAGGAGTTGCCGGTGTTTGTGTCCAAGAGGAAGGAGTGAGGCGTGCGGGTGGGACGGGAAGAGATGCTGGTGCAGGATGGATGGGGTGTGTATATACATGCGCATAGTTGAAAAACCATAGAAGGTCTGGAAGGATCGTGGAACGCCCGCGAGCCATACCAGAGTCTTGCATGAGCGAGAGCATTGTTCACCTGACCTGCTGTCAATGCATAGATATGGTATCTAAGCTCGTAAAAATTTCAAGCCACGTTCGTTCCATGAACCCGTGTTCTAGACGATTGCAAGCCTCCACCACTTGCTTGCAGTCCTCCACTTGTGCAGAAATCTCTGCCAACCGCTCAATGCTTGCAGATCAGGCTGGACCGCCACCACATCGGCCACCCCTTCCTGCCCCCTTCGTTCCAGCCTCTCCCGGTCATCCTTACCAATCTTCCAAACCCTCAACAGTCCCGCACAAGCCGCCGCCCCCAAGAACAGCAACCCGCTCCAAAGCTGGGGATACAGGTACGCATTCTCGTTCTGCGGCCGCCTCAACATCAGCGCAATCGGCTCCGAGAACGTCGTCGGCAGCACGGTGCTGATCCAGACCAAGCTC
This sequence comes from Symbiotaphrina buchneri, assembly GCA_001599915.1. Taxonomy (NCBI): domain Eukaryota; kingdom Fungi; phylum Ascomycota; order Symbiotaphrinales; family Symbiotaphrinaceae; genus Symbiotaphrina; species Symbiotaphrina buchneri. Next base: position 35,614 of record BCIG01000027.1, read on the forward strand.
AGACAACTGGGCAAGTCCTTAAGCCCCACGACCTCGACGCTCAGCGGCGAAATAACAACCCAGAACGTGCCGCCGACCATACCGCCCACGAGCGCAAACAGCATCGTCGGGCCCAGCGTCGTGCTGGGGATCCAGATCGCGAACACCGACAAGGAAGTGAGGAACGTAGCAACGAACGCGACGTTAATCCGGCCTAGGAAATCGCTCGTGTACCCAATAACCGGGCGGCCAATCGCCATGCCCACGCACGAGACGGCATTCAGCAGCGCGCCCTGCGCCGCAGAGAAGCCACGGAACGTTGCAAAGTCCGCGAGCGAGAACAGCATCGCCACATACGCCAGCTCGCTGAGGAACGCCCACAGCAGCAGCAAACAGACTTCATAGCGGCGCAGCAGCGCGAGATCAAACGCGTCCTGGTTCGGCCGGACATGCGAGTTGCGGTCGCGGATCAGCAGCGTCGCGAGCGCGCAGACGGCGAAGACGGCGATCGCGAGCACGCGGAACGCCCATGGCACGCCGTACCGCGCGATGATGGCGCGCACGGCCAGCGAGAAGGCGATCCCGCCGACCCCCACGCCGGAGGAGGTGATGCTGTTGGCGAGACTGCGCCGCCGGCTGAACCATTGGCTTACGATCCCCGCGGAACCGCTGTAGAGGAACCCGATGCCGGCGCCGTACAGGATTCCTTGCGTAAGAATTAGGTGCCAGATCCGGTGCGAGAAGGACGCGGTGATGAAGGCTGTGGTGAGAAGGAGGTTGCCGATCGCCATGACGGTGCGGGTGCTGGTCAGCCGGAGACTGAGTGTGACGAGGGGCCCGACGATGCCCGAGGTTGAGATCGAGAGCCCCCCGATGAAGGCGTATGCGAGAGGCGTCGCGCCGGGGTAAGTGTTGTGCGCGAGGTAGTCGGCGAGGAAGACGCCGTAGGACTGGAATAGATATTTGTAGGGTCAGGCTCTTGCTTCGGCTTGTTGAGGAGGATGAGGCGTGTTTCGAGGAAGGGAATAGGACTTACCACCGTCACGCCCCAAGTACAAGCCGTGACCCAGAAGACGCAGATGACGTTGACCCAGCCATATCCGCCCTCGGGGACTTTACTCAGCGGATCCTCTTCTTCGACGGCGGTTGGCGGTGCAAGCCCCTGGGGGTCCATCTGACGAAGCTCAATATCCGCCTCATCGTCGCTACCTCCTCGTTCACTGCCGGCTGGGGGACGTCTCTCCTGTGTCTCGGCCCCATCCCTCGACGGAGGTGGTTGGTCGACTGCTTCCATAATCTTCGATCTTCCTCCTATTCTCCTTCACCAAATGAAAGGGCCGTAACTGTATCTCCCTCTACGCTCCCTCTCGCTCTAAACCTTCATAACCGACCAAAGGATCAAAGCACGACCGCTTCCCAGCGCGCAAACATGGGGAACCGATGACCATAGCTTGGAAGTCCAGCAGCTCCACTCTTGCGGGCGTCTAACGGGTCAAATGCCGAAATCTAAGGTTATTTTCGGGGGGTTCGGCCAGTCGGGTTCCAAAGGTCGCGAGCGCCAAGATGGGCTTTGAGGGTCTTGCAGGCCTGAATCTGGCTTAATGGGGAATCCACATCCCGTTTGGTGCGCCAAATATTAATCACATAGGTAGGGTGGCGGGAAGGACGTGGCTTATAAATCGCTGTGCTTAGGCGACCAAGCATGCTAAGGTGTCTGGTTCCCGTCGACGGCACTGTGAAGCTTAATTATAGCCAGTCATGAGCTGAGTACAGCACTCTCTTCACCGATTTCGATAGAATCATCAAAGCCTTAGATTCTCAACGGACAGAATCCCTCCATATCCTCAACCCCATCACTGTTCCCCAGCCCAACCCTCAAGCCAACCAAAACCGCTCCACCCACCTCACGCCCTCTCTAAGCCACTTCCCCTCCTCAAGCCCCAGATCCTTATCAAACGCATGATCGCCCTCCTTCAAATCCACCCTGACCTGCGCCTCCCCATCCACCTCCTTCAAAGCCCTCACGAACCCCATCCCCGCCTCCACCGGCACGAAACTATCCTGCCGCCCATGGACCAGCCAAAGAGGTGGCATCAGCCTCCCCTCCTTCACCCTCTCCCGGGCCAGCTCCCGTGGCCGGGCTAGCTCCCGCAGCCGCTCAACAGGGTACAGCATGCTGTCCTCACCCAGGAATGATAAGTACTGGCCGTGCTGGATCATAGCGAACGACAGCGGACCTTTAACAGCAGGGTCGGCGGAGGAACTCACCGCATTGGGCGGGAGGGAAGCGAGGTAATCGGTGATGATGGACGACGGTAGCGTGGGGCTGCCGAACGGGTGAATGGCGCCCTGTCCCGCGAACCAGGGCGTGCGGATGTCCAGCATCGGGTACAGCGCGATGGTCGCCCTGATGAGTTCTGGGTGCGAGAGGGAGAGTTGCGTGGCGAGGTAGCCGCCTGCACTCTCCCCCGTAACCAAGATACGCTCTAAATCCGCCTCGCACCTCCCCTTCGTAGCTTCCTCCAGCGTCGCGCGCAGTCCCCCGGGGGAATGGAGCCACGCCCACGCGTCTTCGATGTCCTCGAGGATATCGAGTCCGTTCGCTTCAGGTAGGAGCCGATAGTTAGGTGACACGATCACGGCGGATCGGCAGATGGCGAGGTCGAGGATCCAGCGTGGGAACCAGTCTTCGAGGAGAGAGGTGCCGCAGACCTGTGGATCGTGTTAGCGTAGAGGGAGAGTGCAAGGAGGTGGGTGCGGTAGATGTTCTTGATGCATGGGAGAGAGGGGAGGGAGAGGTACCAGGGCGCCGCCGTGGAAGCGCATGATGAGCGGATGCGCCCCGGGGGAGATGTCTTTGGGCACGAGGACGTCGATGTGGAAATCATGGTTGTTGATGGTCTTGTAGACGGCGGTTGTGATGTTGAATCTCTCGAACTTGGACATTTTGTGGAAGCGGATAGATGAGACGGTCTGGAGTGTACTAGGGTATGAAAGAAGATCGATGATGACGGAGATGATCGAACTTCAGGATGTAATAGAAGGCACTGATATATGAAGCTGTATGAGTGAGGTTAATTGTGAGTTTTGCCGCTTTCTATGTATTCCTATCATGAGTCAGGCAGGGCTCGGCCTCCGGCGCTGTTTTCAAATCCCGAGATGCTATATCCGGCCGACTACAGAACCAAAGAGAATTAAAAACACATGTAAAGAGTTGATAATGAATCAAACCGAGTCAATTAAATCCCGTGGAAGCTGATCATTCAGGCAGCTTCAACCCAGTGGTAAGCAGGAGATTTGTTTTTCAGAGACAGTACCCGCGCGCCTTGTGCGAGAGCGGTCTTCTGTTCTTCGCCCATTCCAAAATATCGACGCACGAGGGCTGAAATATGTACTCTCTGACACTGATCATACGATTATACATAATTATCACACAGTGGCAAATTGATGACTCCGAGCAAGATGCCCTGTGCTTCTTACCTAGTTTGGAAATCTTCGAAGGGTGATGTGCTCCTGTGATGTAACTTCTGTGAAGGCCTACCCCGCTCCTTACTCGCCGACAAACCCCCAAGCCACACTACAACGCACCTTCTCTTTCGAGATACAATCCCGGAGACTAAGCTTTTGCGAAAATGAATTCGTCGGGATGGTTGCACGCGACGGCATGGAGTTGAACCAATGGTATTCTGGCCCGGTTCAAGATTCCCATGCCGAAATTGGCCTTTCCCCGCACGACAGCAGGGGGTCGCCTGTCGGACTCAATCGCGCTTTCCATTTCTATTCGTCAGTCAATGATCCGTTACAGCAGGCATGCGCCCAACGCGAACCTAAGCTCTAGACTCACCTTGAGATGCAGAATCATCCCTGCCCTGCTGTGACCAGTCCACAGGACGATGCATGCGAATATAACAGCCTCGGTCTCCCATCCCGCACACGATGGGAAAAGCCTCCCATCTTTCCTCTCTCGCTTTCCCGTCATGATGCAAGTCCTTTCAGTCATCCTCGCGACGGTGGGCTTTCTCGCACCACAGCTGGGGTCCACTTCACCATTGCACGAGACCCTTGGCGATCGTTCAATCTGGTCATCCATCTCGCTGGACCTGTTCACCATCAAAGAAGGCATCATATCGTACCAGGGCATACAGAACAATCTGGGCAACAAGGGCTCCAAAGCGCCGGGCACCGCTGCTGGACTCCTCGTCGCCAGCCCCAACACCGTCAATCCCGACTGTAAGTTGCCTCATCAGAAGCCATGACCTCGCCAAAGAAGCCGATGCTGACCGGTAGTAAAGACTTCTATACCTGGACGCGAGACTCAGCGCTAACGTTCAAATGCCTGATCGACCTCTTCATCACGGGCGATTCCAGCCTGGGAATCGACTACACGCCGCTGCAAGACGACATGCAGAACTACATCACCGCGCAATCCGTGCTGCAGAATGTCTCCAATCCCTCCGGCACGCTCGCGACGGGCGCAGGCCTCGGCGAACCGAAATTCGAAGTCGACCTTGACCCCTTCACGGGCTCGTGGGGTCGGCCGCAGCGCGATGGCCCCGCACTCAGAGCTACGGCGATGATTGCGTACTGTAGATGGCTGGTGTCGCATGGGCAGAGCGCCACTGCTACAGACAAGGTATGGCCGGTCATTCAGAACGATCTCGCGTATGTAGCCCAGTATTGGAACCAGACGGGCTTCGATCTCTGGGAGGAAGTCGACGGCTCGTCCTTCTTCACCATCGCCGTGCAACACCGCGCGCTGGTCGAAGGCATTGCCATGGCGAGCACGCTGGGCACTTCCTGTCCCGGGTGCGCATCGCAGGCTCCAGCACTGCTATGTTTCCTACAGAGCTTCTGGAACGGGAACTACACCGTGGCCAATATCAACTTAGCCAGCCCCAACGGCCGCAGCGGCATCGACGCCAACACCCTCCTGGGCAGCATCCACACCTTCGACCCCGGCGCGACGTCCTGCGACGACACCACTTTCCAGCCGTGCTCCGCGCGGGCCCTTGCAAACCACAAGGTGTTCACCGACGCCTTCCGTAGCATCTACGCTATCAACGAGGGCATTGCCCCCGGGCATGCCGTCAACGTCGGCCGCTACCCCGAGGACGTCTACCAGGGCGGCAACCCGTGGTACCTGATCACCTCTGCGGCAGCGGAACTGCTCTACGACGCACTATACCAATGGTCGCGCCTCAGTTCACTCAGCATCACCTCCACCTCACTACCTTTCTTCCAGGACTTCTCGCCCAATATCACCCCAGGAACCTACCGCGCCGGCACGCCCACATTCAACACCCTCACTTCCTCCATCCGCACCTACGCCGACGAGTTCCTGGCTCTCGTCCAGACCTACACCCCCACCAACGGCTCTCTCGCAGAACAATATAACCGCGCCACGGGCGTCCCGCTTTCCGCTAATGACCTCACCTGGTCCTACGCCGCGTTCCTGACCGCCATCCAGCGCCGCGCCGGCATCGTGCCTGCCTCCTGGAGCTCTAGCTCCTCATCCCTCACTACCACCAGCTGTTCCACCCCGGCCTCACCCGTCAGCAACAGCTACACCGCCGCCGCCAGCGCGCCGTTCCCAACCAGCACAGCGGGGTGCATCCCCGCGCTGACGGTGCCCGTAACGCTGTATCTGATCGAAAACACGTTCTACGGCGAAAACGTCTTCGTGACGGGAAACGTGTCGGTGCTGGGAGACTGGAATACTAGTTCGGGGTGGCCGCTGAATGCGGCGCTGTATACGGAAACGCAGAATTTGTGGTTTGGCACGGTGGAGGGGTTGGATGCGGGAGAAGGGGTCCAGTATAGGTTCTATAAGGAGGAGCCGGATGGGAGCGTGGTTTGGGAGGGAGGGGAGAATAGGCTGTTGGAAGTGCCGGAGGGGTGTCCGGTGCTGGTGGGCGTGTGGGGGCTGTGGCAGACGTGAGTGGATCATTGGTTGTCACTGTGGATGCTTTGTCCATTTTATCAACGCACATGCATCACTGCTTGAGAGCCCCTAGTAGCTTTTGAGTGGGTTGCTATTACTCCGTCTGCAACACGCATGAGAGGGGAAATATCAAAGACTACCGAGGTGCCTATATATATCCGTCATGAGGGAAAGAAAACCAAGGGTCCAGGAACCTCAATTATCTGAGCCACTATAGGGTGATCAACTTCTGTCACCCTGCAGCATGTCAGATCTATTCCTACTTTCCGATCCCTCGGATCCAGCCATGTGTGATGGAAATCCGTAGTATGATCTAGAATTGACTACATACTGTATTATTATTGGATTATTGAACTCTCCCCTGTGTGGGCACCATCAGCACCCCGTGGGGCCAGGACCCGCGAATGAAGGACAAGCTTTACGCTTCACCAAAGAAGGCGAGCCGCCCAAGCCACACGCGGAAGTTGCACCACTTAGCGTTTCCTCTCCCCACATTTCCCACCAACCAGCACCCTCTGCACGTCGGATGAGGACTTGGTGCTATGCAAACGAGGAATGAGATAAGCTGTGGACTATGCTTTACGGAATGGAATGGGCAAATGATACTGCGAGCGGTACGTTGCCGTTCCGTTGTCGGGTCAGCGCAGAGTGACTGCGAGAGTCCGAGCATCGGGCTAGGCTATCACTAACTATTATTCCGATAGGCTGCCGTCGTGTGCAGACGGCCCCAGCTTTACACACGCTCTGGCCTTTTCTGATCCGTATATCCGACACGGTTCATTCTTCTACCGACCCCTTCAGATCCGATGTTGGGCGGAGAGAAGATCCGCAAATCCGGTTGCTCGCGCTGGAGAAATGCCGAGCCAAAATAGCGAGTGTGTAGGTGTATTTCGTATCCCGTGGAGACCCCATGATCCCTGCCGAGGGTCCGTCCACTTTTTTCAGTAATTAGTGAACGAAAAACTTTTTAAATCATCTCCACATCCCCACATCCGTCCTCTTTCATCCCATCTCCACATCTTTGCCCCCTTCGATTCTTCTAGAGCGCGCAACTCCCGAGGCGAAGACAAGTATACCGATCACCGATCACCGAGCACGGCGCGCGTTCCGCATCGCTCGCTACCGCCGCCGCCATGTCGAAACCGGCCGACATCGAATCGCGCGCCGAGGTCGAGCGCACACAGACCGTGCAGACGGTCGGCGACGTCGACCTGGACCAACTGGGTGAAAAAGAAGGCTACGTACTCGACGCCAGCGTGTATGCCTTGGAGCATCACACGCGGCGGAACCTCAAGACGGCCAAGGACGGCAAGACGATCCTCATCCCGCAGCCCAGCGACGACCCTAACGACCCGCTGAATTGGAGCCAGGCCCGCAAGCATCTCATCCTCTTCGTCATCTCTTGTACCGCGTTCCTGCCGGACTATGGTTCAGCCACTGGAGCAGGTAAGTTTTTCAACCGGTAATCCGGGAGAGAGTGCTGATGTCCCAGTGACGCTCCTTCAGCAGGCGGGTGTGTGGCATATGACGGAGGACCATGTGAACCATAGCCAGGTCGGGAATGTGTTCATGCTGGGCGCCGGCGGTGTGTTCGTTGGTCTGTGGCGCGTACTTTGGGCGCCTGCCGACGCTGTTCTACTTCCTGATCATGGCGTTTTGGACGGCGGCTTGGTGTGCAGGGGCCAAAACGTTCAATGAGTTCATGGCGGCAAGGGTCTTGAACGGGTTCTTCTCGACGGTCGCGCAGGGTGTACGTGTCCCCCTAACACTCGCGCATCAACAACCTGAAAGAGATGCTGACAGTATTTAGGGTGGCTTGATGTTCATCAAAGACCTGTTCTTCTTCCATGAACACGCAAGGAAAATCAACGTCTGGTCCTCCTTCATCATCCTCAGTCCCTACTTCGGGCCCATGTTCGCCGGTACGTCTCCAAACCCTCCAATCCCACACTGCCGCCCATCAAACTCTACTCACTATCCACAGCTTTCATCATCAACACCCTAAGCTGGCCCATTCCCTTCTGGGTCTACACGGCCGAGACCGGTCTCTGTCTAATTATGACGATCCTCTTCGTCGACGAAACCTTCTACAACCGACACCTCAAACCCTCCGAGCAGCCGCAGCGCAAGTCTCGCCTCATGCGCCTCATCGGCGTTGAGCAATGGCGCACGCGGCATACGCGGAACACCTTCGCGCAGGCCGTCATGCGCCCTGTGCGCGTGATCCTTAAGCCGACGGTCTTCATCGGCGTCATCTACTACATGTGCACGTTCGCCTGGGTCGTCGGCATCAACACGACGCTTTCGATCTTCGTGACCCCCTTGTACGGCTTCGGGCCCAAGCAAATCGGTACGCACCCCCCCGCCTACCCCTTATCACTCCCCCTCAACGAAACCCACTAACAAACACCCGTCCCAAGGCTTCTTCTACTTCACGCCCGTCGTCGCCGCGCTCATCGGCGAGATCATCGGACACTGGCTGCACGACTTCCTCGCGCGGGCCTACATGGCACGGCACAAGGGGCACCTCGAGCCCGAAGCACGCCTTCTCGTCATGTGGATCAGCACGCCCTTCATGCTAGCCGGACTCATCCTACTCGGCTTCTGCCTCGAGCGCAAATACCACTACATGGTAACCTCTGTCGCATGGGGGATCTATGTCTTCGGAATCATGATCACGACTGTCGGCATCAATGCGTATAACCTCGACAGCTACCCCGAGGGCAGCGGCGAGGTGGCGGCGTGGATCAATTTTGGACGTACCGCGGGCGGGTTTATTGTGAGCTACTTCATGGTCGAGTGGGCGACGAATGAGGGCACGGAGAGGATGTTTGGGACTATGGCGGGGGTGGTGTTTGCGATGTTCTTGGTTATTGTGTTCTTCCAGTTTTTTGGGAGGAGGTTGAGGCATATGGCGGGCCCGTTGGATTTCAAGACGAACTAGGTCGCGTGTGCGCTGGAGGAGGGCGTGGGAGCCAGCCAGGGCCACCCCGAGGAGTGCTCGATGACCGTAGCGTACCGTATGCAGTGCGGTATTCAAACGCAGGTCGAATCTGTTGCCTTCTGCAGAACATAAACAGAACCGAGGCGCCCTATAGACCAAGCAGAAACATTGCTCGATAGCAATGGCAAGTCAATGGGAAAGACGATGCATCGCACCCTGCACGGCCGGCCAGTGCGGCTATTCCAGCTCGCTCAACCCGTCGCGACGATTTCCATGCCCATGATCTGCCCGCTTCCCGGATCTCGGTACGCTGGTTATACGGGATGCCATTGATCGCGTCTGTCGGTGTTCTCGTGTGCCGGTACTCTTGTGTGCCGGTATATCTGAGGTGGCTTCCCATCTGCCCTGGACGGCTCGCGGAAAAGTCGAGGTGCTTGACAGGACCTCTCGCTACCCTCCGATCGTCTAGCAGGCGCACCCTACTGTTCACGTTTCACATGTTCCGTAGCCACGCTGCCTTAGCTTAGCCACCCTGCCTTAGCTTCGGCCAGGCTCGGGCCCCGCGCGCCCTGGATTTAGCTGCATGAGGATTACAATACCTTGACTCTGTCTGCAGCCAGTGGACTGGGTTGTCGTCATTCGGCCATCGCCTCTAGCGCGGAGAGTGGGTGTTCAGCGTGGATCCTGCATATGAAATGCCAATAGCCAGCTCCTCGTCCAAGGTGCTGCAAGTAACAAACAGTTCAACCACCAGTCCGAAATGGAGCGAGGTCACATACATTTCACGTCTGCCAATCTGCTCGGACGTTTCCCACGCGCCAGAGAACGCATCCTGGATCTGTTTCGCCGTCCTGATGATGGTCGTCATAAGCGGGATAGGAGGATGTCAGCCAGCGAGCTTAATGATGAGCGGCATCTCGATCGTCGTCAGCTAACGATAAAGAGGATACTAGCCATGAAGATGATGTCGACGACGAGCTAGCGATGAGCAGGGTGTCGACGGAGAACAAGCCCCTCATTAAAGTTATTTCCATTATGTGTCGTAAAGATGAAAATTGATTCCAAATACATAAAATACCTGTTTTCTCCACCGTCAGGAAGGCCGCCATCGTCTGTATGATTACAATCCCATACCGGACTATGTATTATCACCCAAGGTTTTCTAGAACCTGGAAGGCAACCAAATTAACTTCGTCAGATGAACGGCAGCAGGCTGAGCCATTGAACGATACCTACCTACGCTGACGCTGGCAGGCGCTACCCACGCTTTACCCGGCCGCACCAATGAGAGACATCATGTCTCCTGACATACCACCGTTGTGGTAAAATAAGAGGTTTAAGTGACAGAACTTTTACAAGACCATGTTCTCATGGTCGGTCGCTGGATTCGTCTTGACTGGCTGGGCGCTGCAACACACCGCAGAACACGGATGATATAAACCCCTGAGCCGTGTCCTGTTTTCATATTCTAGCTCGATATTTCTTCTCCTTTTTTTTATCAGGACTCCCGCCCTTCTATATACCGTCCATAATATTCAAACAAATTTATCCAGTATGCACCGGCCAGGGCCTACGAAATCCAGTCTGTTTACACTAAGGGTCTACGCTGACCACATGGCAGAAACATATTCCCCAAGGCTTATAATGACTCAATCCTCTCAACACCAGGGCCATGACCTGTGTGGCTGCGGTGCCTGGGCCCAGGTTGGTGTTTCTAAAGTTAGTATTTTACCTACATTTGAGTCCCTACAGGCTTACCGATTTTTGTGTCTCGCAGAATGACACAAGTCCATTAAACACCGCCCGCGCTCCGTACCCTAAGGAGATAGCCTTCCGAGGACCTAGCCGCACCCAACGCCGCCCACTGAGCTCGGCAGATGGTCAAGTCCGTCGTGGGGATGGGCGGGAGCCTACTACGTCGTATGCAATGGACAGGTTCTTGGGGCAGACGAAGCGTGAGGAGCCGTGGCATGGTTGAGAACGCTTGTTTGTAGAGGCGCCAACAGTTGCAGCACTAGGGTCTCGCGGCACAACACTATGGTCTCGTGTTATAAGGTGGAACGGGTGATAGAGTCGGGTAAGGTACAGGCGCATAGCAGGATCTTGACCAATGATCATCGATTTATATGAATTCACCCACTGTCTTACGTGGTATGTCTTGGCGTGTACATGCACGGACCACGTGCAGAAAGTTTGCCTTCCCGCGCGCCGGTGTCTCCTAGTCCGCACAGACCACCTGAAGGCAAAGGCACGGGCCATCAGATCCCGAGGCTGTAGGGGCAGTATAGTGAACACCAAACGCCGAACGGAAATCGCTATCTTTCTGATCCTCCTTTCCTCCAGGCTCTCATGCCTTTGGATGTTCAAAGTTTGACCAATAAACATTAGTGTTCACGTTCATGGAGAGAACTGCGAATCTGCAAGCTAACCGACAAGACAATCAATACTCGACGGAAGAAATACCAAATTAAAACCAGAACACCATCCCAAAAACCTCTCCCCAGATATATATTACCACACTGCGGCAAAATATTATCTCAACCGTGCCATGGCTCCTCACGCTTCTTCTGCTCCAAGAACCTCTGCATCGTGATCCAGCAGGCTCGCGTTTGTCCTTCCATGCTGCAGTGTTGCTATGAATTCGATCGTGTCCTGAAGTTGATGGGCAGCATTTGGTTTCATTGGGTTTCCAAAAAGAACTCTTATGGGGGCGTGAGGCGGCATTGAATTGGCAAGCGTCCATCTGTGAGGTACCATTTACTGAACTGCAGGGACTCAAGATCCGCGTGATATACTAACCTTGGATGGATCGGACTTGTCATGAGCCGTCAGGTCAACCCATGCACCGCAGCCTAGCAGGTCATGGTTTTGCTGCTGATAGGATCCAGGCATTGTAAACTTTGATTGCTCTGGTTCTGTGGACTTATTAGTCCAGTGCGCAAAGTGTTGAAAATTGATGTAAATGTCGTGGATGCATACGGATATATACCTCGAAAGGCTTGAGCGCTTGGGGAACACGCCGAGGGACAAGAAGCTGCAGTTGATTCTAAATGCTAAACTGGGGTACGGAATTGTGAAGGGATTGAGGGTCTATATAATCAAGTCGGGAAAATAAAGGACATGACAGACTTGGAAACGACCCTTTCGAGAAACGACCCTTATCGGATCTACCCTCTTGAAAATGTCCCCTTTTATTGCCCCTTCTGATAATGTCCCCTTTGACAATCTCCCATTTGGAAGTGTCCCTTTTTCAAAATGTCCCTTTCGAGAGATCCCTGATTTGGAAGTGTCCCTTCTTTGAAAATGTCCCTTTCGAAGATCTCCCATTTGCAAGTGTCTCTCTCGAAAATGTCCCTTACCGAAAATGTCCCTTTTGAGAATGTCCCCTTCATCGACGAACATGATTGGTGAGTGCAAGCAGGGAAGCTCAATCGTTTCAGCGGGTATCTCGACAATTATTGGCTAGGGGTTTTGGTCATGGGAACATAGTATGTGCTCGGCTTGCTCTGATCCCTGCCATGTCGCTCTGCCTGTTTTTCTAAGAATACCTGATCCTAAGCGACGGTGATTTGCCCAATGGGTACGCCGCTTCCTGGTTGCCTCATTTTGCCTGGTCGAGGCTGAGCCCCCTCTCTCTCCGAACTCGGTGGCGAACACTCAGTAATACATCATCAATGTGCACCTTGCTCCATCATCCCGTTACCCGTTAGATCCTTGAGAACCTCAGCAGTAAGTCTGACAGCCTATCACTACAATGTGAGCCACCAAGACCAGCAAACCTCGAGAGCAATGGGAGTCGTTTCGTGGTGAGCTGCAAAGGCTGGTTCTCGAGGAGCGGAAGACGTACAAGGAGCTGTCGGACGTCATGGCGAATCATGGACTCGAAAGATCGTAAGGCCCAAGAATTTCTGGTTCATTTCAATCGCTAATGGCCAGAGCAGGGAAAGGCAAATCAAACGTATGTTCAAGGACTGGGGCATCAGGAAGAATTCTAGCAAGCCGAATGCTAGCAGTTCAAATTCGAAGAAAGGCAAAAAGAAAATAGAGGAGGAGGGTGATGCTACTGTGCTAGATTCGCATGCACGTGCTGTGGAATCGCTAGTCTTCCGCCGACTGCGGAAGAGAATGAGGATAGATCTTCCACAACTATCGCCTAGACGTCGGTGCCTTAAGCTCCCTGAGGGTCTACACTGAATTCCATAGTGACTTTTGTGGTAGCAGTTCCCTCAGACTCTGGAGTGTATGAGCAACCTGCATTGGATCATAGTCAGTTGGCGTCCGCAACATTCGGCTCTTTTGGCTCGAGTCCAACGCTTGGAAACCTACAATGGAATTTAACGCCCGATTTCGGGTTGTTATGTCAAGGTTCCTTAGACGGAATGATTGGTGGAAGAAATTCGAATGCCGGCCCTGCAAGCTGCCCACAAGACAGCGATGACTTCCTCCTGCCCCCAATTGTACAGCTTGAACAAGCACCCGGGCGGGCGTCACCGATACTCGGCTCCTACCGTCCTCTCTCCTGTTCGACTCCCACCGATGTTGGACTATGGGGTCAATGGTTCCTCGACCATCCGGTGGGAGCTACACCCCGCGGACTGACACCGTCTATCAGCAATCAACAGCCATGTATTTCCAGCACATACATTAACTGCGAACCTCATCAACTTCTCCCATTGCTTCTGGATATGGAAGGTTATGTAACAGTCGGCCGTCGGCAACTACCGGAAGCCTACCAGCAGTGGATTGTTTCGGCGTTCAAAGGCCTCCTGATGTCAAGCTTGGACGCCAAGATGACCGTGATGAGCGATCAATCACCAGCCAACGAAACAGGGACAATCAAGGATCATGGGAGGTGCAATTGCATCGCGGCAGCCAGGACTCTCCTCAGTACGTGGATCAAGGACGTTGAGGCGCGTACGCTCTGGAAATGCAAAGCGTGGTCTGCCCAAAAAGGATCTGGTCAGGAAGGAGGCTGCCTTCGCATCTCCTATTTTGTGCTCGTCCCGAGGCCCTTTGGTAATCAAGCAGGCAATCGGCGCTATGTGTTGCGGATGTGTCTCGATCCACCCGAGGGTCCACGCACCACCAGATTTGACATACTATTCCATCTGACCCCCTCAACGTGGGCATTCTTGAGGAGAGGTTGGTCTCCACCTTCACTGTGATCCCGAATGAGCAGGGTGGATTTGCGGTGGAAGAGTTTGAAGACCCCGGTAGAGATGACAGTTCCAATAAGCAATTGGATAACGCGCTGCAGTGGCTGGATAAGCTGGGGTCATCCAGGCGGGAAATTGTTTGTGATTGATCGGATTATTTCGCGGTAGTTGAGATCGGAAGTCTTCCTCACTGAGAAAGTTACCGAATCTCTTCAAGACCAAAACATCACCAAATAAGTATGGGATGGGGATTTCGGCTGCGACTCCCTCAAGCTTTAAAGATTCCCTAGTCCATCAATATACTCTTCGAAGGTCCACGATATTTCGCTCTGAAAACGTTGCCTAAAACGCCATCCCCGCCAAGACGCCCATCGGCGCAAGAGGCGTTCTCAAGCCCCCTCGGCCCCGAGAGATAGCACCCCGCTTCTGGACGGCCGAGCTTCATATGTCATTCTGGTAGGAACCTTCTGTCTCTGTTCCGATTCTTACTCCACGAACTGCTCTAACAACACAGCTCGGGGATGTCTTTCAAAAACATTGCCCTCGCCGGGGCCTCGGGCGCCATGGGCGCCCACATCCTTACCGCGCTTTTAGACACTTACCCCGCGTCCGCGATCACCATTCTGACCCGCGATGGCTCTACACAGGAATACCCCGCCGGTGTGAAGGTCATCAAGCTGCCTTCCTATGACGACGAGACCGCCGCGAAATCCGCGCTGGCCGGCGTCGACGTGCTGATCTCGGCGCTCAACGGCGCTCCCGCGATCAAATGTGAGCCGGTCCTCGTGCGCGCGAGCATTGCAGCAGGCGTCAAGCGCTTCATGCCGAGCGAGTTCACCATGGACGTGCTGGACCCGACATACCTCGCCGTGGTCGGCGAGACCGGCACGCAGAAATCCAAGGGTCGTATTGCATGGGCCCGAGAGCTGCAGAAGATCGCCGCCGAGGGGCAAATCGAGTACATGACGATAGTGCCGGCCGCTTTTATTGATTTCTGCCTCAGCACGGGATTCTGGGGGATTGATATTCCGAGGAAGAGGGCGGTGGTGTATACGGGTGCTGTGGATGGCGAGGGGAAGGGCACTGGCTGCTCGCTGAAGTTCGTGGCGGAGTGTTTGGTGGCGACGTTGAAGATGCCTGAAGAGACGAAGAATAAGAGGATTAGGATTGCGGAGGTGACGTATACGCCGGCGGAGATTGTTAAGACTGTTGAGGAGGTTACGGGCCAGAAGTTTGAGGTGAAAGAAGAGCCGTTGGAGGGTTTGGAGAAGGCAGAGAAGGAGTTGATCGCGAAGGGTGACGATGGGAGTGCGTATGGGAAGTTTGTGGTCAGGATGAACTTTGCTGGGACGGATGCGGCGAGATTTGAGGACGGCTTGAAGTGGGGAGAGGGACTGGTGAAGAGAAGGACATTGAAGCAGATCGTGGAGGACGTTGTCAAAGAGCTTGAGGTTAAGGAATGATTCTTTTTGCTTTTCAATATTTTTCTGGTTATTCCAGTTCAAGCCTCTATATCGGGCGAATAAAGACACGGTTTTCCTCAACTCCTCCTATGCTGCCCCCTGCCAAGTTCTCCGCCAAGTATTAATTTGGTCGCACCGCTACCTGCGCCTGCGCTACGCGAGATTTAGCCACGACGCGTCCGCCCGGCCCACGACAAAACTAACACCGACGGCAAGGGTCATGATGGCGAGGCGTACACGAAGCAAGACCTTGCCTCGTGCCGGAGAGCATAAACTCGCTGTCGAACACGAGAGTGACGGAAGCGGCACACCCACTCCTACTCCAAGGAGAGCAGCGCAAACCCTCAGCAGACCGGCAGGTGTGGACAAGCGGACGCGTACCCAGAAAAGAACGCGACTGGGACAACTCCAGAGCGGCTCAACCATCACGACTATAGAGCCCACCGCACTGAATGAACAAGGTAACTCAATAATGACCTTGTATGTTTTGAGAAGTATGTATTACTAACTTGCCCGTAGCCCGATGCCGCGATTCTCGAGGCAATGCCATCCCTGGGTCACCTAATCCGGCTTCCACCGCCGACATGAACAGTAACATCCTCACCCTCCTCAACGAAGTCCGCAAGATGAGAGAAGATATCGACGGCCTACAAGAAGAACACAGGCTGCAAATGGAATGGATGGAATTCATCTCCGAGCAGGTCTCAGCGGTGCATACGAGAGTTGCACGCACCGCCAAACGTACAAAAATGGCAGTCTCGGAAGCATCTTTTGAACTTCGCGTCCAGCTTGCCTCCTCGGAAGTGGATGTGCACAGACGTCATGACGGATCTGACCGCGTCCAGCGACGTCTGCAGGGGACTGTCGAAGATGTTGCGAGCATGGTCGACGAGGTCGATGATAAGATAGATGCTGCTGAACAGCGCCTGGATGCCACACTTGGGGATATTGTGAGGATCTTCGACGACGTCGAGGATAGGATCGATGCTGCTGAAAAGCGCTTAGATACTAAACTCGTTGATCCCGGTCGAATCGCTCGTCTTCAAGGGTGCACGTCTTCCATGCGTGACACTCGGCTTACTGAGCGCGCTGGGCGATCTGAAAGTCTCGAACGCCGACTGGATGCACGGCAGTACTTGAATCAACCTCAGTACTGGTGACACTGGTGATCGGTTCATTCGCAGAGAGACGTGGAAGGTGGCGGGTTAATGGCAAGAGACAGCGGATCCGTATCTATTATTACAACGACTTGTAGCAGTGATAGGCGACTTGAAGATGGGTTTCTTTAATTGGGTCAAGATATCATCAGATGTCCGGCTGGCGTGATGCAGATTTACTCTCTGAATTGCATTTGGGTGCGGGCTCTTCCACGTCATGGGTGCTACAGTCAGATTCCAGTGAATTTCATTTTCTATATGGAACGCTCACACATCTCGACTGCGCATTCCCTGCTGCGGATAGCTATCCAAAAGTGGCGGCCAAGCACGCTACCGCCGGCCGACGGCGCGCTTCTTATCGGCGAGAACCTCGCTAGCTATTCTTTCAACGGACCTCTTTTCGTTGACAAATGCAGTTGAAACGAGTGTTGATCGCAAATCGGGGCGAGATAGCTGTGCGCCTCATCCGATCATGCAAAAAGGTGGAGATCCAATGTCGGTTTTAAATGCACACATCTGCCTTGCTGATCTTGTCGGTAGCTGAATGTGACTGCTATTGCAATATATACCGAAGAAGATGGTGCGACCTTGCCCCCTGCTGCTTCATGCATCTGTTGCTTAGCGCGGCCATGTAGGCGATTCGATGCACGTCCGACAGGCAGATGAAGCTTATGCGCTGGAGGGTAAGGGTTCGGGGGGTTACTTGGACATGTAAGCCAAGGATCGATCAATGCGTCGTCTGGTAGCTGATAAATTACCCGTAGAGAGAACATCGTCAAGATCTGTCAGAGCAAGAGCGTGCAAGCCGTGCTTCCTGGTTACGGTACACCACTGAAGCTTTCATGATCTGACTGAGCTTGACTCACCAAACTAGGTTTCCTGAGTGAGAATACTGAGTTTGCGGTAAAACTCGCTGAAGCGGGAATCCTCTTCGTAGGGCCGACGCCAGAGATATTGACGGAATTCGGCCTCAAACATTTAGCGCGGGAGTTGGCCGTCAAGGCAAATGTGCCTATAGTGCCCGGTACAGGCATGATAGAAGATGTCGAGACAGCAACTGAAGCGGCGGGAAAACTTGGCTTCCCGGTGAGTGCCATGGCAGCCTGAAATCACAGATTGCTCATGCGAGGCAGGTCATGGTGAAAGCTACAGCCGGAGGAGGTGGAATGGGCTTGCAAGTCTGCCACAACGTAGCCGAGTTGAAGGATGCTGTGCTTGCGGTAAAGAGCCGCGGAGAAGCCCTGTTCAAGATTGGTGGCATGTTTCTGGAAAAGTATATTCGAAACGGCCGACACATCGAAGCCCAAATCTTCGGCAACGGCAAAGGCGAAGTGATCTTCCTAGGTGAGCGAGAATGCTCTGTCCAACGTCGGCACCAAAAGATCCTCGAGGAGACTCCTAGTCCATTCGTGCTCAAGAACCCCTGGTTGCGCGTACACATCCAGGAGGCAGCCGTCTCGCTTGGGAAATTGGTGAACTACAAGTCTGCAGGCACCGTAGAGTTCCTGGTGGACGATGAGACCGGAAGTTTCTATTTCCTCGAGATGAATACGCGCTTGCAGGTCGAGCACGGCGTGACGGAGCTCTGCTATAATGTCGATCTTGTGGATATGATGCTGCTGCAGGCAGAACAGGAGCTGCAGGGAAATGGTGGATTGTCGAGGGAGCAGTTGGAGCAGTTCGGAAGAGACGGTCCGGTCGGTCATGCGATAGAGGTCCGGGTGTATGCCGAGAACCCGGCAAAGGATTATCAACCTGCACCTGGCCTATTACAGAATGTGGAGTTCCCGAGCGGTGAGAGTATTCGGATTGATACGTGGATCGAGACAGGCACCACAGTCTCGCCGTCCTTCGGTAAGTGATTACGAATGTAGGTATCTCTTGAACGCACTTTTGATAATGGTTCGCAGATCCTCTACTTGCGAAGTTGATAGTATATGCCGAGGATAGACCGTCGGCACTGAAGAGAATGACTGATGCGCTGTCAAAGACGGTTATACAAGGTAAACCGAAGAATAGAGTTGCAGTTTTCTCCTACTGACAAGCAAAGGGCCACCGACAAATCTAGAGTTTCTTACAGAGATATGCCAATCGCACGGTAGGCAGTATCCGGATTTCTAACTTGTAGCAACTGACATTAACTAGATGTTCTCACTGGCTACACGACTACCAACATGCTTTCAGCTCGTTTCTCTTATGTACCTTGTGCGCTAGAATTTATAGAACCTGGTGCTTACACCACGGTCCAGGACTGGCCGGGGAGGTTGAATATCCCCAACGGCGTTCCCGTTTCTGGTCCCATGGATGACGTTTCATCCCGGAGTAAGAAACCACCAATATCTCTCTGAGCAGGAACTCCCACTGACGTGTTCCCGAAGTCGCCAATTTAATCGTGGGTAATCCTATCGGCATGGAAGGTCTCGAGATCACCTTCATTGGCCCAACTATTCTATTCCACTCACCGGCTACCATCGCGCTTTGTGGAGGTACCTTCTCATTCGTGATTGGTGACAAACCAGCTGAACTGTGGAAACGGCACTATGTCCCTGCTGGCACGGAGGTCAAGATAGGGGAGGCTAGCAGTGGCGCGAGGGCTTATCTAGCTGTTCGAGGAGGATTGCCTAGTGTGTGAGTGTTCCTGCTATCGATGGGGCCACAGTTCAAGGACTAATCATTGGAAGCGCCAAATACTTGGGCTCGAAAAGTACTACTCCCGCGTTGTCGTGGGGTGGGCATCAAGTAAGTATAACAATCCTATTACGACAGCTTTATGCAATATATCGAGGCTGAATGTCATCAGGGCCGACCATTCCGTACTGGCGATTATTTATCTATGTCTAAATCCGCGAGCCTGGAAGCTCCAAACTTGCCCCCCCTATCAGCTCCCTTCCCAGTTTATCCCAAAACTGGACAATGCCCCTTGCATCTACGCTCTACCTGGCCCTTACTATGATACGCAGTTCCTCGCTCCAGAAGGCCAAGCTCAGCTGTTCTCTACTGAGTGGAAAGTCTCTTTCAATTCGAATCGTGCAGGCATTCGGCTCGACGGTCCGCCGCCGAAATGGGGTAGAAAGACCGGTGGAGAGGGAGGGAGCCATCCCAGTAACATGCTGGGGTATGGATATCCACTAGGGGGAATGAGCTTCACAGGAGATGCTGGAGTGGTGTTCCCTGCCGACGGGGCCAACCAAAGCGGATTCATCTGTACACATACAATCCTAAGGTGCGATATGTGGCGCCTGGGACAGTTGCGGCCAGGGGAAACGCTGAGGTTTACGGCGGTGAGTTGGGAAGATGCAGTTAGTCTAGAGAAGAGGATGACAGCATACTTGGAGGAAGTCCAGAGGCATGTCACTTCATCTGCGGGAGGACAATTGGGCAAAACCTTGGATTGGTCGATTGATCCCCATCCAGCCAATGACGGTATTTTGTTCTCGCGGCCGGCCGATGCTAAAGACCCGGACATACTGCAATTCACCATCCGGCAAGCGGGTGAGCGGGGTATACTGTGTGAATACGGTGCTCAACACTTCGACTTGAATGGACGAGCGAGAGTCAAGCAGCTAGGGGACATCGTTGAGAAATCACCTCCAATCGGGTTCCAGCCCATCGGCACGCCCGAGAATTGTTCGATATTGTTCTATTTCGATCCGCTCCAGATAGACCAGTCCGCCGCTATCTCAACGATATTACGCCTCGAACAAACACTCTCGTCTCCTCGCTATGCCAGGATCCCAACTCGCATCTTTCACCTGCCGCTCCTGTTCGATGCTGAGGAGATTCACGAGGCGGCACGTCGGTACATGCAAGCGCAGCGGCCGTACGCCAGCTACCTGCCCGATAACGTGGACTTCATCCGGCGGAGCAACGGACTTGCAACCCGGGAGGACGTGAAGAATGCGTTTGTCGAAACGCCGTGTATCATCAACGCGGTGGGGTGGATGATGGGCCTACCTATTTATATCCAGGTGGATCCGCGCAAACGGTTGAGCGTGCCGAAGTATAATCCGAGTAGAACATACACGCCAGGTGGTGCGACGGGGACGGGCGGGAACACGTCTTCGATCTACCCAAACGATGCGCCGGGCGGATATGTGTAAGTCTCACACCTTTGACATGAGTCGGTTTGCCGTGGGGTGCTGATTTGCAAAGGCTGTGGGGTATGACGTTGCCAGGATGCCTGTGGGATACCTTCGGCAGGAATCCCGGCTACAGTCCGTCCAAGCCATGGCTGTTCGAACCATTCGATCAGATCATATTCCACTCCGTGACACGTGAGGCGTACGATGCTATTGTGAGGAAATTCCATCTGGGCTTGTACGAGATTGAGATTGAACATACCGAGTTCGACATGGGCGCCTATAACAGGCTGGTGGAAGGCACAAGGAACGAGGTCGAGGAGATGTTGAAGGTGCAGGAGCGATGCACCGCCGTCGAGCTGGAGAAGGAACAGGAGCTACTCAAGAAGTGGGAGGAAGAGAAGAAGCAGAGTGCGACGAAGAAGCCTGTCATTGACATACAAGCCATCAACGGTCCGTGTAGAGCGTCCCTATCCTCCGTGAAGAGTTCAGCTTACAGAGTCACAGATTCGAGATACATCAAGCTCACCTCGACAATGGTTGCCAGCCTCTGGCAGATGCCGGTCAAGGTCGGTGATGTGGTTCAGCCTGGTAGCGTGCTAGCCGTGCTGGAAGCAATGAAGATGGAAATCTCTATCCGTACACCATCTTCTGTCACTGGGGATGTCAAAGTCCAGAATATCCTGAAGGAGCCGGGTGATTTACTAGAAGCAGGAGATGTGATAATGCTGCTTGAGCCTATGGAATTGGCGCAGTGATCGTCTTTATTCAATATGCATACACATGAAGAAGGGGCTACTATGGGAGCACAACGGTGTGCGAAAACATGGGTCTGGCTTTACATCCTAGTCTTTTGCACTCCAGTAGATACTGTTGCCTATCGTCTGGAGACATTATATAGATATTCCAACCATGGCTCATTTCACCAAGACTCGGACCCCTTTCGATCCCCACTTGACCTGCGGGATGTGGAACTCGCGAGCAACATCCACATCCTCCCTCGTCGTGTTATACAGCTGAAAGTCGAACCGGCGGAACACCGTAGCAATGGTAACGTAAAGCTCTGCAAACGCAAGGCTGCAGGTGTAACTCAGCCTCAGACCCCGAGAGAAGAACCCCACTATGAACGGAAAAGTGATAATGAGACTTACTTGATTCCAGTGCATGCTCTTGTGCCCCGGCTGAAGGGCACCCAGTATTTCCGGAGCTCGACCGCGTTAGGTTGTAGCCAGCGTTCTGGGATGAAGGTCATAGGCTCAGGGAATACGTCGGGGTTGTTGTGCATATCCATGGGGTTCATACCCACAGGCGTCTATGATAAAGGAGTCAGTGCGGTCCAGTGCTGAAGCTGGATGGTTGGTCGTTCTTACGCCAGCAGGGATGACCCAGTCGCGGAAACGAAGTGGTTCGTTTGGTGAGACTCGCGGCATGCGACTGACTACCCCTTGGGAGATGCTGTAGCGAACGTCAGCGAGCCGGTACATGAGACCTGAATTAGATATTGTCTCACCGAAGTCCTTCAGTGATCACAGCCGACTGTGACTATATCAGATCAATTGGTCGCCCAATAGCGAAGAGATGACACACCAAGTAAGGCAGCTCCTCCAACTGCTGCCACGAAGCGATGCCAAGTGGGTCAGGAATGGCATCTTCAAGTTCCTTCTTCAACCTGGCCAGGCACTGTGGCCTGTAAAGAAGGTGGAACGTAATGACAGATAGAGCGTTCCCTGTCGTCTCGTTACCTGCCACGACAAACAATATACCTTCTTCCGTCATGCGGTCAACGGTTTTCTCCTGGGGAGGCATGTCCGAGCTAAACATCTCATAAAACACAGTCGGGTTGGTCTTGCTCTCGCGCTCTTCCATCGAACTGGTCTTTGTTCGCATGACGATTTCTTCGACGACCTGCGTTGTTAGTTTGTGTCTAGTTTGCGGGTTGTTTGCTGAAAAGGGCTTACATGGTGGAACTCAACGAGTTTATGAAATTGTGGCATCACCAGCGCTCGTACAAACACGGGCAAGCGTTTTGCAAACCTGGGGAACCATGGATAATGGTTCACAAAATGTATCAGCCGGACATTCTTCAAGAACTGGTCGAACCATTCTTCGTTGAAGTCCGGCGCGTCCAAGAAGCCCAGCGTCCTCGACATGGTATACTCAGTGACCACATCAGTGGTAAATGCTCGGTAAGCCGTGCCAATGGATAGGGGTTTGCCGGTCCCTTTATACTCTTCTATCCGTCTGCATAGTTTCTCCACGGTCTTCCGGATAGTGTCTTGCTCTAAGCGGAGGATCATCTGCCGTGAGAAATAAGGCGCGATGGCTCCTCGACGTGCTTTGTGCAGATCATGTCGTACTGTATTTGCTGAGGAGGCCGGATGGCCGAACTGCTGCACGTGCCAACCGTACTTGTCGAATTTTCTCGCGTTATAGAGTTGGTCAAAGTATGTTGGATCATTGATGTGAAGCTCATATGGTGAGATGCGAACGATAGGACCTGTTCAGTTGGCTGAGTAGTGGGCTTGGGGATCCATCAAGTAGGTCAGATGGCCTACCATATTTCTTGTGCATCTCCTGTACTTTCCATGGATGTTTGCCTTTCTTGATGACGGCGTAGTAGAATTCATGCCATAATGTCAAAGCTGCCAGCTTTGGGCCCGGGAACTTAGCAATGGGGCTGAAGTAAAGGCGATAGACAGCACCGCATATCAACCAGAAGACAACAGCGATGGCCAAGATGGCCGCTGGCTCCAGTAGGAGATGGAACATGATCGAGTACACGGTGAGAGTTCTCGCGAGGGTCTACCTAGAAGGATCTAAGGTTCGTAGACTCGAATACGATGCGGGAAATGAAGGGAGGACAAAGAGGGATCGGAATGGCTCCCAAAGTATGGGATTCTTGGTCTTGCTCCTTTTCTGCTTTCTCTTCTAATCATGGATCATCCCGATGCTAAGGGTCGTACATGTGTATCAGCAATCGTTGTCTGCTTTCATCGGGTAACGGCATTCCTCCACCTGCATGTCTCAGACATATGGCCATCCCGCTGCGGTGCTTCCAATTGTTGTTACACGATGTAAGGTTGTGCTAGTCGAGGCGTGCTGCGAGACAGACAAACCATAGGTTGATATTTAATCGGGCTCTTGCTCTACCCCCTCATGGAATTTGCATATCTTCAGCTGCAACCCTTGGCTTTATTTGTGCAGTGCCTTGGCAACTATATTTTTCGATCCATGACGTGCTGATCCACCAGTCCCGGTGAGAATTGTAGTAGGATTTGGTAATGGTTGACGATCCTCAGCAATTGGAGCAGAGTCTGCGAAGTCCGAGACATTACAGAATACACAGCATGAAGAAATCATCACCCTTGGATAAGCCGTCCCTCTAAGAATGCATATGGTCCACAGGAGGAAAAGCAAACAAACGTAGCAGATAATCCATGTGAAAGGGTGCCGTCTATTAATGTCGACTAGCACGGAGATGCAATCAGTCTTCCCTGTAGACCGCAAACTTCAACCTCCTGCCATCCGGATCACCCCACCCGCCTCCCCTGGTGAACCCAGCCAGCGGCATCTCCTCCAACTGAGCTTCTACCCTCCACTGCGTGCCAGTCTCCATTGCAATGATCCTCCACACGCCCTCGAACGTCTCGATGCTATGCTTATGTATGGTCCCCTGCAGCGGGCCCATCTTAAATGCCCCTCCACGAACGTGGCCAAATTGTTGTCCTAGAATCAAAGATCCTTTGCACGGCTTCAGCAATTGGACCAACCGTTTTGCCGCATCGATCTGGCCCTGGTAATCAAACATATGCAGAAATGAGCCGGCGTAGATGATGTCCATTTGCTCCTTGAGCTCTTGCAGGGGAGACGAAGTGTCGAAGAGATCTGCAGCGATAAATCTCCCGTCGAACTTGTCCCGGTCACGGAATAGATCGTAGCCAGCTTCCATCAAATTGGCGTGAAGATCGGTCCCGTAGAGATGCGCTGTAGGAGCACCGTCGAATGCCAGCTTTCGAAGGTCTTGGCCGAAGCAACAGCCGACGTCGAGCAGCTTCTCCCCTCTCTTTACACGGGAGAGCACTTCTGCGTAGCAGGAGGAGTTCCCAATGCCAAGCTGAAGGAACGTTGCTCCGCCTATACATGGGAATGGAGGAACATTCCACGCTTGCATGCGCTGTTGATTGTGAATGGTTTTGAGCAGGACGCGAAACTTCACACAGGAGACTTACGACTTTCGCCACATGTCCCTCTACTTCCTCAGACGGAACCCCAGCGTATTCTTCCAGCAGTTTTCGGAAAGCCGGTGGAATATCGATCGTCTCTTTGAACCATGGCACAGAAGTATCACGCACACCGAGGCCGTCGCTGGCGGTCAGCTTCTTCGACATTTTCACCGGGGTAAAGAACTGGGAGTGAATCATTATACGGACTCAGAATTTGGGTCGTGGTGGCGAATTTTTAAGGCTACGTGGAATGAATTTCTGTTGGCAAGTCTCGCTCTACAGAGCTCTTCATATTTGGCAACTTCCATAGATTCGTCCATACGACTCCTTAATGATTAGCTGCAGTACCTAATTGAGAATGTAGCCACTTTCACCATGGTGAAAATACATGGACGATTCCGGTCCATTAGTTGCAACGTTCCTTGACTAGGTCGACCAGGGTGAGAATGAGAACCAGGTTACAAAGCGGGATTATACCGGAGGGATAGGATGACGTGCATAGACAGTACCCTTGGTGGGCGGATGCGACGTTGTACATTGCGTACGCAGCCAGTCATTACTGTAGGCTCACGTTACATTTTCTGGAGGATTTAAGACTGTCTCAGGTCCTCGGGATGGTTTTGGGCCACATATGGAAATTTCGGACCCAATTGCTCCTCAGCTGAGCAGGGCTTGACGCAAATTCTGCTTTAAGAGGATGGCCGCTGCATTGCTTGTGTTCCTGTCTTACCTACATCGTTACACAATCTCCCACTTACCCAGTTACCTGCCGGCGTCCCTGGATGCTCCTCTGCAAATGATGCTCAAAGGGCAGGAACCCGACGGCGATCGAACCTGCTCCGCACATGTATTACGGCGACTTTGCAATTGAGCTGGAGCTAAAGGTCATACGCTGTCTAACATCGAACAGATTCTCTTGGCCAGCGAGATTCTCCCAATTGATGCCCTACTTGGAATAAATCATGCAGACATTTGTTGGGCTCAAAGACAATGCATTTCAGCTCTCGTACATCCACAGTGCATATATTGGGGGAATTTGAAACAGCAACTGAGCTCAGCCAATGGAACAACAGACCCTGCCGTCATGGGGGGACTTTGGTATAATATTTACTAATCATCCTAATCTTGGCCCCCCAATGTAGTATTAACGCACGTAATGCTGACATGCATATACAATATCCCGTTTGCCACTTCAGCAATGTGGCCACAAGCATGAATAAAACATGGATTTTCCAAAGCACTCTACACCAATTTTCCAGCGCACTCCCTCGTCCAGTATGACTCTGTCAACTCCTCGCTCAGAACTCTCCGTCACCTACGAAGAACGTATTCAACTAGCGTCCTCTGCCTCAAACCTCTATCATCTTCTAAGAGATGCAGCAGAGACTACAAGCGCTGGAATCACAATCTATGCTCCAGGAAGCAGCTATAGCAGGGGCCACGCCGATATCAGACACTGCACTTACTATGACCTGTTCCACCGAGCCAGGGCCTATGCTGATACGATCCACCAGATCGAGGATCTGTCGGCGGAGACCAAGGTGCTGCTTCATCTCAATGACCATACTCAGAATATAGAGTGGTTCTGGGGTACAGTGCTTGCAGGCTATGTTCCCGTTATATCAGCCCCCTTTGTCAACGACGTGGATCAGCGGAGGAAGCATATTGTGCATATTAATTCTCTGTTGGATAGCCCCGTCATCATCACAACAAAGGAGCTCGTCTCAGAATTTGCTGGTGTAGAAGGACTGGGCATATGGACCGTGGAAGCCCTCGCGGAGAGGAAGAAGACCAGAACCAGCACAGTGAATATCGCCAGTCAGAAACAACCAGACGATCTAGCGGTGCTCATGTTGACCTCTGGAAGCACCGGCAACGCAAAAGCGGTCTGTCTACGTCACGGGCAGATCATCGCCGCTCTGGACGGCAAGAGTAAATTCCACAACACCGGCAAAGACGACGTCTTCTTCAACTGGATCGGGCTGGACCACGTCGCCAACCTCTGCGAAACCCATCTCCACGCTATGCGTCTAGGCGCTGAACAGATCCACCTGCAGGCTTCAGATCTGCTGTCGGACCCTCTGTCGTTTATTCGACTGCTACATAAGCATCGTGTCACTTATACTTTTGCGCCCAATTTCTTCTTAGCATCGTTGGTTAGATGCTTAGACAAGGACGACGGTTTACAGGGGCTGGACTTGTCGTCGCTTAAAGCATTGATATCAGGAGGCGAGTCGAACGTCGTCGAGACTTGCAATGCCTTGACGAAACACCTGCGATGCCATCACGCTATTGCTGGTTTCATTCGGCCCGGCTTTGGAATGACGGAGACATGTGCGGGTTCCATCTATAGCAAATCATGTCCAACTTATGACATTGCACAAAAACTCGAATTCGCATCCTTGGGCACTTGTATACCCGGTATCAAGATGCGAGTGGTAACCGACGACGGGAACGAGGCCAGCCTCAACGAAGTGGGCAATCTGCAGGTCAGGGGCCCGATCGTTTTTACTGAGTACTTCAATAACCCTGACGGGACGTATGAGTCCTTCTCTAATGGGTGGTTCATCACGGGCGATCGTGCCTTTATCGACGGCGGAGGAAACCTGAACCTGGCCGGTCGGACGAAAGAAAGCGTCATCATCAATGGCGTCAAGCATTATCCACAAGCGCTGGAAACAGCACTGGAAGAAGCCGGTATTCCAGGCATAGTGCCTTCATACATTGCCGCCTTCCCACATCGGCCCAAAGACTCAGCAACTGAGGCCATCTGCGTTGTATATAATCCGGCTTACGCAAGGGACGATTCCAAGACCCGGATAGAAACAAATGACGCGATTGCCAGGACAGCTGGCATGGTGCTGGGGGTTAAGCCGCACGAAATCATTCCTCTAGAAAAGTCGTTCCTGCAGAAGTCTTCTCTGGGCAAATTGTCCAGAGCCAAGATACGCAAAGCGTATGAAAATGGTGAATACACCGAACAGCGCGAGCTCAACATGGCGGCTACCAAGGACTATCGGCAGTGCCATCTCACACACCCGTCCACATTGACAGAGGAACGGATATTAGCCGTCATGTGCGAGCACTTCGAGCTGCCCGCCGATGAAGTGGGCATCGATACCAGTCTGTTCCATCTCGGCGTCACATCAATCGAGCTCATCCAGTTCAAAACCCTCGTCCAGCAGCGGCTTCATCTCGACAAGGAGATCCCTCTCATCGTCGTCCTAACCAACCCCACCATCCAAGCCATGGCGGCCGCCATCGACCGCATGGCCGTCTCCGCGCCTCAGCCCTACGACCCCGTCGTCACGCTGCGATCCAGCGGGCCACGGACGCCGCTCTGGCTCGTGCATCCAGGCGTGGGCGAAGTGCTGGTCTTCCTCAACCTCAGCAACCACCTGACAGAGCGGCCGGTATACGCGCTTCGGGCGCGGGGCTTCAACCCAGGCGAGGCCTTCTTCAGCTCACTGCCCGAGATCGTGTCGACATACCACTCGCACATCAAGCGCATGCAGCCGGCGGGACCGTACGCGCTGGCGGGGTACTCGTTCGGGGCGATGCTTGCGTTCGAGGTGGCCAAGGTGATGGAAGCGCAGGGTGATACAGTCGCGTTCCTGGCGTCGTTCAATCTCCCGCCGCATATCAAGATTCGCATGCGCCAACTCGACTGGATCGAGGTCCTGCTTAACCTGTCGTACTTCTTGGACCTGATCAGTGAGGCGTATGCGGTGCAGATCTCCGCCGAGATGCACGCCAGCACGCACGACGAGGCCCTGGAACATATCATGGGCATGGCCCCGCCGAGCCGGTTGCTGGAGTTAGCCATTGATCGCGAGAAACTGGCGCGCTGGACGTCGCTGGCATTCTCGATGCAGAATGCGGCAAGGGACTATGAGCCGGCCGGGTCGGTGGCGGCGATGGATGCCTTTGTGGCGACGCCGCTGGCGATTGCGGCTGCGAGCAGGGAGGAGTGGGTGAGGGATAAATTGTCACAGTGGAAGGATTATACCAGGACAGAACCGCGGTTTCATGATGTAGGCGGCGAGCATTACACAATGATGGGCCCGGAGCATGTCCTTGGATTCCAGAAGGCGTTGAAGAAGGCTATGGCCGATCGAGGGGTATAACCTAGTCACCTATGACAAACGGCCAACCTCGGACACGGGCAAGGCATACATAACGGAGATGGCAGCAGGGGATAGGATCACCGAGTTCTGTTCAGGTTATTCATACATTTCCTAGGACTACTTATCTAATCTTTATCTCGCTTCCGTGAGCTTCGCCGCCACCTCATCATAGACCTCCTCGGCGTGCTTCTCCGCGTCGTGGAAGAAGATCCAGTCCTGCCTCGGCAGCGCGACAAGCTCTGGGTTCTTGGCCACGGCGTCCCAGTCTGCTTTGTGCCACATGTCTCGCGTCGACTCGCCGGTCTTTTGGACTGCCTTGACGCGGTCATATCTGTATCCCTGAGGCGTTAGTAGGCGTTACTAATTCTGGGAGAACGGGAGTGGAACCGACCGTATGGCTTCATAAGCTCGCACTGCCGTGGGAACGTTCTCCTTGCCGCCCCGCTTGAGGCACACGGCAATCGTCACGCCGTCTTCCATTGCTGCGATAAACATATTTAGTCGCAATGTTATGCTAGAGCAGGATCGAGAATAATCAAACTCACCTTGTGTAGCCCCCTGAATCGAAGTCGGCAAGAACGGGTGCGCCGAGTCTCCGAGCAACGCAATGCGCCCTTTATCACTGACCCAGCGCGGCAGAGGATCTCTATAGACTAACTTCCAATCCACCAGCGACGGCTCCGGCGTCTTCTCCACGATGGCCGTGCAGAGCGGATCCCAGCCCTCGAGGACTTTATATACGTCCTCCAACTTTCCCGGGAAGGACCATGACTCTTCGATATCCGCTTCGTCCTGAACACAGTTAACAAAACAGACACACTTATAGGTGACCACGGGAACGGATGCTTTGCCAAAGACAAACCTTGTGCGTCAATACCCAGCAGACGTCCTTTCCTCCTTTGATGGTTGAAACCAGCAAGTGCACGTCAGGCCCGATCCAGCCGTTGAACGTATCGCCGTTCTCACAGAGATGCTTCGTGCGCGGGTCCGCGATGATGTCCTTGTTGGAAAACCACGCCCGCCAGATTGCATACCCGCTGCTCTTTGGCTTATCCACGTAGCCTAGCACCAGCTCTCGCGCCTGCGAGCGTACGCCGTCCGAGCCAATGACTACATCGGCAGAAACCTGCAGCAATGTCAGCCATTCCAACACCGTTCCTTCCTGTTCCGGCCACCACAGGGGCGCCGCGGAAGCGGGAGAGAGGCCGAGAGACATACCTTGTCGCCGTTATCCAGAATAATCCCCGCCTGGTCATCCTCTTCCCAGTATTTACTGACTTTACAGCCCAAATGGATTGGGATGCCCAACTCATCCTTGACATAATTAAACACAACAGTATGGAACTCTCCACGGTGGCCATTAAAGATCGGCGCCTCCGGATCCGGCGGCGGGTGGTGCTGCGTCATGACCAGCTCGCCCGTATACTTATGGATCTTGAACCCATGCTTGCGCAGGTCGATGCTCAGCGGCGCCAGTCGACGGTGGATCTCCCCGCCCGCCCACCGGTGGAATATCCGGCCCGCGTTTGGCCCGAAGGAGATGATGTCTCCCAGCGCTTTCAGCTGTGCGAAGGACTCGTAGATGACTACGTCGTGCCCTTGCCGGTGGCATTCCACTGCTGCGGTCAATCCGCCGAAGCCTGCGCCTCAATGTTAGTTGGGAGCGAGGAGACTTGCTGGATTGCAGGGCGAAGTTATTGCGTACCAGCGCCGACAATGAGCACTTTGATACCAGTCTTTTGGGCCGGCGTGTCCGGCGAGCGTTCGGGAACCGTCATCTTGCTAGCCCGTACGTTGTAGTCCTCAACTATATGCAGCTGGATATTGATCAGTAACTAGCGCCTCTTTTGTGCAAGGACTCTTCTCGAGAGAACCCGAGCTTGTCGACTTCAGAGTACAAGGCTGTGGGCGTCGTTGCTCTTTATCATTGATCTTGGTTGGAAGCGTAAGGGTCAAGGGTTCCTGTTACCCCACACCGAGGCCGACGACATGCTCCAGCCCCCGCACTATACCCGTCTGAGTACTCCCCATGGGATTTCGCCGGCGTACCATCAACTGCCGATACTTCACTACGGAACGTTGAACTTCCGGGATGCGCTGACCTAACTACCTTGGGAAGGGTCAGATTTGGTGGATGTGGATGAGATGTATTTGCAGCAAGGTTTCGGTGTCAACATCAGAAATGGTTTTCATTCCAGAAAGTAAGTACAACATTGATTGTAGTTGATTACTTCGCGCATATGGATAATAGTCTAGACAGTACGAAGGATCTGATATATAGGCCGCAGATTGGCAGAAGTAAGAAGAATGTAATGAGATGTTGAAATATGACGACCAAAAGTCTATAAGCTCCGCCCGTTTCCTTTAGCTCTTCCTGTACCGCAACGCCAGATACCCGAGGATCCTATATCCGGCGATGATACCAATCATGATACCAACCCACGTCCCCTCCAACCCAGTGCTGATGTTGAACGACTCGAGCACAGCCGTGCCGCGGATCTCGCCCTGAGAACTGAGATCGCTCGCATACATGCACTGATACGACCCACCGGCGAGCTTGGCACATTCGTAATTGCGGTCCTTGAACTCATTGACCATCATCCCTTGGAAGGCGTACGCCTGGTAGTCGATGTAGTGGAAGACGTACTTCCAGAAGGGGTTGAGGATCGTCATGGGCACGAGGAAGCCATCGACGCACATCCACAGCCCATTGGCGAAAGCCGTGACGGCCAGCGCGACGACGAAGACGGGGAAGATGCTCGAGACGAGCACGACGAGCGACTCTGCGGCCAGCAGGTCGAGGAACAGCCAGAGGACATACATCCAGAACGCGTGCCCGTCGGCGCGGAAGTTCGACAGCCAGTACTCGACGACGGAGAAGAGAATAACGATGATGAACAGGAAGGGCAGGCCGATGAGGAAGTTGGCGACGGTGAATGCCAGCGGGCCGACGAGGCCGTTGGCGCGCTCCTTGGCGAACGTGGCGCGGTCCTCGAGGAAGGCCGGCACGTACGCCACGGCCATGAAGGACATGAAGGCGGAGCTGAAGAAGATGGCGTTGATGAACGGCTGGATGTCGGCCTGCGCGGTCTTGAGACGCAGGAACACGGTGCCCACCAGGATGGCCAGCCCGAGGTACATGACGATCCGGATGCCGTAGGCGACGATGTCCCGGTAGGCTTTGATCCAAGACCGGTGGAGCAGCACGATCGGGACGCGCCAGACGCTGGGTTTCTCCACTTTAGTCAAGGTCCGATCTTGCGTCTTCTCCAAGTCTTGATAGCTGGCGGTGGATCTCTGGATTTCGTCCTTGAGACGTACGTTGCGCTCGCAGGAGACCCATTCGTTTGTGATATGCTCGAGACGGCTGCCGACGTCATCGCCTTCTCGGACAAGGTCGGTGTTGACGAGGTCGAGGAAGAACTCTGCAGGATTGGTCTCTGCCGGCATTCGGTATCCGATGTTGGCGAAGTAGTCGTGCGCTTCATCGAGTGGGCCGTAGTAGCAGGTCTTGCCTTTGGACATGAGACACAGTTTGTCGAAGAGCTTGTATGTTGTCGTCGAGGGTTGATGGATGGATGCAATGATCACGAGCTTGACAGTTGTCAGATTATACGCGGGGAGCGACTCAGTCATACAGAAGGCTTACTTTGTTCCTCCGTCCAATATCTCGGATATACTTGATAACCTCATAGCTGAGGGTCGAATCCAAGCCGCTGGTGGGCTCATCAAGGAACAGGATCTTCGGGTCCGTCACCAGTCGACTCGCGACACCGAGCCGCTTCTTCTGCCCACCACTAAGACCCTTCTTGATAGGCGTGCCCACGATAGTGTCCGCCTGCGATGCCAGGCCAAAACTGGCAATCAGGTCATCCACCCTCTTGAAGGCCTCCTTCTTGCTGACCGAACTATTCGAGCGGTCAGTCTCCTGTCATCGCGAACCGTGCCACAATGAGCACATACCTAGGCAGAGCCAGACGCGCAGCAAACCGCATCGTCTCCCGAACCGTCAAGCTCCCAATAAGAGCATCTTCCTGCTCGACGTAGCTCGAGAGGTCGCGGATCCTCTGCCAATTCATTTGATGTCCGTCTGCTAGGATCTCGCCAGTCGTGGTGGCCCCGGCAGCTGCAGCACCGTGTGCAAGCGCATTCAGCAGCGTTGTCTTGCCCGATCCACTAGGTCCCATGATGGCCAGCATCTCGCCTGCCTGCACGATGTCATGCGACTCGGTCAGAATGTGTAGAGGGTTACCGGTCTTGCGATCCTTCACCACAACATTTAGATCTTTCCAGACGAAGGTCTGGACCGCATCGTTCATGAGTTGCGCGTTAGGAACATGGTTCTGTTCAAGGGCTGGGTCATCTGATGACCCGGTGATGGTGCGTGAGCTGTTGGGATCTGCGTCGGTGGTGTAATTAGACATGACTGAAATGTAAGATGGTGATGTGCGTATGTCGCTAGAAACTGGGCAGCATGCGGGTTTCCGGAAATTTGGATCCAGTCGACATGGGATGCATTAGCCTTAAATACCGGGCTGCGCTGACTGTCTATGATGAAGGAATGCATGGTCACCGAGGACACAATTTGCACTGCGCATCGTTGTTGTTGTCCCCAATCCTGCGAGGTCGCCGAACTCGACCTTCCTGCTCCGTTCGGCGGTAAGCTTGCGCTTTGAGCTGACTTATAGAAAAGGTCGAGACCATCAAATCAGTAATCCTCTATTATTATTGCAATTTGCTGATATATTTCATATATTTCACGCGGAATTCGAAAGTTCGGTGGGCAAAGACAGTTCGGCGGTCTGAAGGCCATGGTCAGGTCGCCGTCTGGGTAGCACTGGCCTAGAACATCTGCTGCGCAAGAGCAGACACAAAAGTCACCGACGGCAATCTTGCCTTGGGCCTCATTCGCCCAAAATCCGTAATATCATTCACTGTAGTCACTTTGAGAATTATATGGGAACATCACAGAGGCTACGTCAACTAGCATCTACATATATAGAGGGTTATAAAAGTAGAGCACTAGAGGACTATCAAAATATTTACCGACCAATTTCCAAAATTGGTCGGATTCTCACCTATATTTAAAACCGACAGGAGCATATGCTCGGGGTCTTCCAGCCATTCCCATTCGTCCCAATCAACGAACGACCACAGGCCGTTCCTGGGCTTGCTGAGATGAGCGCAATATTAAGAGTGGATTAGCGACAGATGACGTGCGTCTTATGGGATTCACAACGCCGTTGCCCCTGCTGAGAACGGCGGTTGCTTCATGGGGCGCGAAAAGAAAGTGACGGGTACCTGGTAAGGTTGACGTAGAAGACGGGAGGCAAGATAGAACTGTGGTCGGCGATCTTCTGGTCAGCGAGGCTGAGCCGGCAGTTCTAACGTTCTAACGTTCTAACGTCACCTCAAGGTAACTTCTCCGGTTTAGGCTAGCGCAAATCCGTTATTTGCTGCGGTTGACGTTCTACGGTACCTAAGACCACGCATAATGTGTCATTAGGATAGGTACCTAGCACGTTCCATCCCCTAAGACTGCAACCAATCTAGTGTATTCATGCCTCATAACACCTCTAGGTACGTTTAACTCTGTCTTCTCTATCAGGGCCCCACGGCATCTCTTTAAACGCCCAAACACATATCAGACCAAACCCAATCTTAAATCCCACCACCCTCGATTCCAATCACTCCTCCTCTCCCGGAGGCGCAGGGTACTTCTCCGCCATCTCATCCAAAAAGTCCAGGACCACTTTACCCCACACGGGCTTCCTCTTATAAAACGCGACCTTCTCAGGCAATTTATGCAGCATGCCGCCCAAGCGCTGCGCCAGCCCCGGTTCGTTCGCGATCTCAGCCAGCGGATAAAAGTACCTGCACCCCAATCCTAGCATGAGCAAGCGTTCAGAAGGACAGGAGGGACGCAGGGTGACGTACGTCTTGGTCAAGAAGCAGATGGCTTTCGTCCTGGGTAGACGGCGTGGGCCTGGCGCTCGACGCGCAGCTGGACTTGATTGATGTCGATGGACTCGTCGGCTTTGGCTTTATCGTCGTCGCCTTCGTATAAGTGCCCGTCTTCGAGGAAGAACTCGAGCTTGTCGTTGATGCTCCAGTTGGTGCGGTAGACCATCTTGGTGGGCGTGACTTGCGAGAAGAATCTGCATACGTCAGTAGTATTTCCATTCCGCATATGTGTGACTGAAACGCATTGAGGAAAGGGGGAGAGAGGTGGATAGTACAGGGAAGGGGGAAAGGCGGAGAACAGGATCATAGGAGACGCACCTATTCATCGACCGCATCAACCGCTCCTTATACATCGGCACGGGCGCATGAATCTCCGTCAACGGCAGGCTCATCTTCGCCTTAACATCAAACCCCGCCGGGAACGCCGCCACGACTGCCTCAAGCACATACTCGGCCTCCTCACCCTCTCCTCTGACCAGCAGCGCCACATCATCCTCAATCAGCCGGCCGACCACTTTCAACGGATGCAGGCCTCCCCAGGGCTCTTTGACCTCATACACCTCGCCCGTGACTTCATTTCGAATCTTCCCGTCCTCGACGCGGAATACGGTGGGGAAGCGCCGCGGGAGGTACTCGACCAGCATCTCCAGCAGCTCGGCGGCTGCGGCGTACCCTTTTGGTCGGCACTCCCAAGAGAAAGGCGCCGTGGCGGTGACGTGCGCTTTGTGCGCCATGCGCATGGCGTAGTTCTTGTCGAAGAGCAGCCAGGAGTCGAAGGGCAGGTTCTGGATTGCTGGTGAAAGGGAGAATTAGGCTCTCGTGGGTTTGGCAGCTGGAGGGATATTGACGAACCCATAGTTACTTTATACGTCCGGTCGCGGATATAATCCGCTTTCCACCATTGGACTGGCTCCTCGGCGGTGATGTCGAAGGACGGCTTATACGGCTGAACTTGTGAGAAGTCGAGCTCTGTCACGTCATCTGTCGGTGGTCTGTCAGTCATGCCTGCAAATGTCAATTGATTCCGTAGATGCTTATCGCACCATCGCCATAAAAGCCAGGTACTTTAGCCTTGCGAATCCCAGGTTCTGCTTGCACTGCCTTATCGCTGCTCAATTGTCCTTTTTCCCCGAGAAGACGTCTTCTGTACACGAAGAAAGCAGAAAGAACAGTCAAAGCCATCGCCGCATTGATGACGGAGACCAGGCCGGCGGCCTGTACTATGCTCCTCCAATGGAGGAAGTCATCCCGAAGGAAATCTTCGAAGCGCGAATGGCTTATAACGGACGACATTGTGTCGTGTCTCCCAAAGTAGGATTTAGACTCATGCAGCGAGCTTCAAACAGCAATTGGGAATCTCCGGTGCGGGTTGGGAACAAATTGTGTCTTATCAGTTCTTGAGGTGGATAGATACACATTGAAGGTGGGGGATAGCGCGTCGCGCCCAAGCTGCGCTGCTAGTGGTGGGTTCGGCCGAGATAGCCGGCATACTTGGTGCAACTTCGGGTGGACCTTCCGGTCACGGCCAAGAAACCACAGATCAAACATGGTGCTAATTTGCAGTGCCTCTTATCAAGATACAGTCGGGCAACTGCCGAAAGCCAAAATCGCTTCATGATTCGTGAACGCTTATTACCCAATGCTTCAAGGCACCGAAATGTCCAATGCGTCAATGACGTCCCTCCCCTTATAATCCTACTCCTTTTTGAAGTAGTTCATCAGGTTATTCTTCTGCTCGACTCCCACACCTGCCTTCTTCTTCGGCGTACCTCCTCCGCCTTCGGGTGGATCGGGTTTCTCTCCGACCTTTAGAAGGGCCATCAACTCCTCAAATGCCTCCTTCGGCACAATTCCTCCTGATGCCTCTTTGTGACCCCTTGCAAATGAGACGCCCATACGTTCCACTAATTGTCCGTCAGCGGAGAGCGCCGCCGCCGCCTTAAGACTATCGATAATGTTGACTGGTGGATCCCGCGATCGAGCGCAGCGTGCAATTCGGCAGGAGAAGTTCACCATGCCGGGAAGGTAGCCTTCATTGGCGCACATCTAGAGCAGTCAATTTGGAGGTCCAAGGAGTGCGGTCTCCGCAACTTACTACTATCTCGAGTTTCTTCGAGTTCAGCGCTCCAGCCTAGTCAAAATACTCAATCATCTTCGTTCAACGACGTTACAAAGGGGTCCTCACCCATCTGGTAGCCACTACCGGATGTACTCGGGCTGTACTGTTTATACGCAGCACTGCTATCCTGCCATCCTTACTAAACTTCGGCGCAGCGTGACTACATCGCTCCACTTCCTGATTGATCTCTGACCGCGCCGCCTGCAGCCGGCCATTGCTCAGGAGCTCTCTTGGATCATGTGCTTTAAGTAGAGCCTCCCATGCTGTTATCACGTCGTATTTTGCGGTTCTCCTAGCTAAGGCTGGGGTAAGTATACAAGCCAGCGACGGATATATGATTTACTTACGAGCATTCAGCAAAGAGACGGCGTCGTTGATTTGCTTCTTGGAGTATGTCTTGAAGACATAGCTCAGATCTGGAAACGGTGGGTTCCATTTCAATGTGTTCCCCAGGTCTCCGTGTGTCCCAATAGCGCAGAGGTAGCCACAGCTTTCGGCGATGTCAGGAGCCAGCTCCTTGCATATCTCGTAAGTGAGCAGTGACGAAGTCGCAACCGGCGGATAATGACATGCTGAAACAACCTTTTTGCTATGAGCTAGACTCAAGGTTTAGACTGGGAAGGATAATAATCATACAAGGGTATCATCAGGAAATATATCGCTCAGATGATGGTCAATAAGCAGACATTTCGTCTCCGGTGAGTCCACTAGACGTGGACCTGGCGCACTTCCAAGATCCATAGCGACGATGTATTTTGGGCCTTTGGCCAGCATCGCCTTTCTTTCTGGCTCATCATGGATCGTAAAACCTTTGGATAGCAGATGCGTCTCAATCTTCGATGGTGAAAGTCCTAGAGCAGTGAGAGTCCGGTACATAATAACGCCCGAGGAGAGGCCATCTGCGTCCTTGTCCGGTACTAGGACTGTTTTCTGACGTGCAGCTGCACTTTATAATCATCCACTTCAGCGATCATCAACAAACAATGCGCTTCTTTACATACCATTCACGAATAAACTCCCTCGCCCTTTCCATGTCCGCCTCAGGCGCAGGCCAAATGATCGCGCCGCCCTCATCTCGCCGAGGCTCAATACTGGTATACTCTGGCTCCTTTGGGCGTTTTGCTCTAGCAGCCGCTGCAGGTTCTGTGGCTTTTCGTTTCATTCTGGTGCTTCGGGCCGAGCGGAGTGGCCCGCGAGATTTGGCAGCAAAGGAGCGGATACAGAGCCGAGGGCAGTATGAGGGGACAGCTGGAGCGATATGATACAGTAGTCTACAGCTCCTGTTGAACAGCGAGCGCGTGGAAGCTACGCTCATGCTATTGTGGGTGGTGCAATGTTGACGGTTCGGTTGTGTGGTGCGATGTTGAAGACTTCCGTTCCGTGACGTCATTACATAATGGCACGGAAAATGGTGTTGGATTCGACCATCTGTTGGATTCGACCATCCGACACTTGAAGAAACAAAATCATCTTCTTCACACACTCTAATATGCTCACTCTACCATTACATAAATTGTTCATGCTGGGTACATATTATATGATGCTGCTGCATATCATTAACTATACTATATTTTCGATATAACCGGTTACAATAATATTACCGCACAGGCGAACCATGAAGGTATGGAACTCTTCTTTATTCAGTGAAATGACTGTCCGCCTCCGAGCACTAAACAAGTCGGTCATTGCCTCCCAGTTATGAAATGGCCGGGCCCAATTGATCAATCCTCCGGGAAACAGTCCAAAATTCGAATGAACGTACGGAGAACTAACATCTCGGATTCCTCTTCCAAATGTTGCTGGACCAATGTATGGTCTATTGCGTCCGCTTCCTTACAGGTTTCTTTAAATGTTATCCGGCTACTATTTCCCAGACTCTTGCCGGCGATATCGGGGTTAAGGCCCTTAAGCCAGAAGTAAGACCGGCAAATCCTCGAAAAGATTGCCTTCCCCATCATGACCAACAATGGATGGTGCACGTAAGTTATCACTTTGCAATTCCCGGCGTAGTTCCACTCACGCCTTTTGGCTACTGCCTCTAGGAGTATAAAACCGTAGGTCCCGCCGCTATGGGTTCGGTGTTGGAGTTCCCTGCTGATTATGGAGATCGTGTTGTGTAACCGGACTCTTATGCGGCCGGTTGATCTGAAGAGAATGTGCAGACTCTTGATGAGGTCGGGGTGGGCATGCAAAGTTGAAGCCTTTCGAAACCTGCAATTGCGCGGTGCCGGATTTCAACCAGCTCCCGCAACTGTGCTCGCTCTGCCACTAAGACCTCTTTGAGGTTATTTGTCTTGTTCTGAAAGGCCTGATAAGCAGCGGCCATTTGCGCCGAGACGGCGACCAGGTGGTGTGTCGGCGGCAGGGACTCCACAATGGTGGGATCCACAATCCCGGGCAATCTTTCTACTCGCTCAGCTAACTGCTGGAGTGCGTTGTCGACACGCAATTCTGGAGAATCGGACATACTGATAGAAAAGACGATGCCTGGGCTCCCTGGTGCCAGAATGTCCGATGTCAGCGTACATCGCCAAGAATGTCTTGATCAGTTATGCATGACTCAGGGAGCGATAATGACGTACAATGCCGCTGATTATAATGATTCCGGCCGTCCACGAACAGCATCCGGCCCATATAACGATGAGGATGATGACGAGCTTGGTGGCACATTATCTGAAATACAATTTTGCTTGCTGTTCCCCGAGCATCGAAGACAAGATTGGTCTACCGAATGGCGCTTGGTTGGACTTGATGATCTGGTATTGCTTGATCCTTGAGACTGGACTTCAGAAATAGGTAAGTCAGTGATGCTCTGCAGACTGTCGAGCGCGCCAAGGTGGTTTGGTGTCCTCCAGTACTTCAGCATCTCATCCTAGATCTTGTCCCTGCTGCCCTTTTCAACGATGCCTTTCTCCTCCAACGTCTTCTACCAACGCCGCCTGCCGAGAGGCACAGCTTTCTTGATTCCCTGAGAAGTTATACCGGTCCCTCTTCTTCTCGATTATGAATTTGGTAAACGTAGGAAAAGAGTAACCAAATATATCGAACACTGGTCTGCTGCCACACCAGCGGGAGCATGGTTGGAGGTACCAGACGACTCCGTCGGAAGGAGCTTCTGGCATTTCCGCCTTTATCTGAATTTGTCAGCCTTGCTTCTTGGATGCAATCTTTCCTTTTCTCTCATACCCTGCAGAAACATGAAAGGGACGATCATGAAATGACGTATGAAGGTCTGACGCTTGACACTTTGTCTTTCAGAACTTGTCCATCGATTCTCGCTCCGCCGGGACCGTTCTGTACTGCTTGTTTCTTGGCAACTGCTCCTTTGGCTGGTCTTCATTTGTTGGATATAGCTTGGATGGCAACGACTCCTCGTGGTCATCCGGTCTCAACCCTCCTCCCTCGGTGACCTGTCGCCGCTTGCTTTGAAGAGTCTGTATCCCTGATCTGGTAGCTTGCAAGGAGCACCTCATCGGTAGGTTGCTATCTCCAGCGGCAGGCATGGCCCAGGACGTGTGGAGACCGTGGCAGAACGGGACTTGATATGTTCGTGTTGAAGATACAAGGAAAGACAAGCTTAAGGATCACGGTGCCTGCTTCTCTTCTGGGGAACAATGAGAGAGATTCTATGCGTTCGCTTTGGCGGTCTCTCCGCAAGTATACTTCTGCCAGCAAGTCTTGCGGCCTCCTCATCGGACGAACAAGGCCTTAGATCGCGACCATGCGATTACCGGCGGCAGCTATAACTCGATTGCAAGGTGCTTTGATCTGTTCAACGACTGGATATCCAATAGAGGGCCCTCGTACTAGCACACGGCACCTTGGGTTAGATGACCGCCTTAGACCAGGAGTATATGATGATACTCACCGAAACCGGCTTAAAACCTTTCCGTATCCTTAATCAATTCCAAAACCTCCTTTGACTGAAATAGCGTTGGTTTGACCAGATGTCTGTATTGTTACGTCAGTTGATCTTTATACAGGTGACTGTTTGTTACGTCCACATGGAGCTGTTCAAGGATCCGATGTAATACAGGAGGATCCTTAGGGATGACAATCTCCGGAAACAACACCTTTCCGTTCATCTTCAGGAAGAAATTGGTTGTTATAGAAACGGTTCTCTTGTTACCGTCTCCATATACGTGGTTCATGATAAGTCTGTGACATAAGGTCGTTGTCAGCTCTTCCAGCCTATCCTCCCCAGTAAATATACGTTGATTGATCGGTGAAGCAACGGCTGACTCCAGGAGGGCGGCATCCGGGAGCCCGTATCGGCCCCGGAATACTTCGTATGATTCTCGAGCCTATCACATGACGAGAAGCTGTGTAGCCGGTTGCCTAATTGTAAGATCATCGGATGGAAACGAGTTCCAGTTGTTGACGGAAGTCTTTAAAGTAATTAGAACAGTAGAACTAGTTATAAGAAACACTTACATTCCCTTCCCACCCACTTGAGTACGGCGGACAGGTTGAGCGACTGCCTGGACTCATGACAGTCCCTTCTTAAGCTTATCCCAGGGCCTCGACCGCGTTGTGTTGAGTAGGAGGAAGGCTTCCGATTGTTCCAGTACGTTTGATTGGATCTTTGATAAAGGGTGGTATTTGGTATTAATGTACGACGTCACGTCCTTCAGGCAGCGGCAGGTCCGTGCTGTGTATGTATAGACGGATGGGATATCGTCATTGGCGCTGTCAGGCCTGCGTAAATGGATCGCAGTGATAGTCTATAGACTCTGCGAGCACCCCAAGAACCCCTTACCATGTGGGGAAAATCCTTACTACAGAGAAGGTTCAGGACGGACAGGAGCTTATTTATAGGCAGGGAAGGAGAATGTTTGCTGCAATCTTATCAGAAGCGGGGTAATGCCTTGGTCATGCACGAGGAGTCACTGGGAGGCAAACATCGTCTAAACCCCTGAGATTCACGGGCAGCCCCTGAATAGCAAACAAGCAGGCAGAAAACGCCCTGTCACCCTCACCCACCCTTTTCCTGCCGGTCCACAGCAACCCAGCGTCGCTGGCGGCCAGCGGCACACACGCGTACGGACGCCTACCTACTCCAGAAAACTCCACAAATTATTCAACGCCTCCGCCAAACTCGGATGAGCAAACACCGCATCCCTCAACCTCATCCACGGCAGACCACCCATCATCGCCATCTGCACCACAGCCATAACCTCGCCACCCTCCAAGCCCAGACACGCAAACCCCAGAATCTGCGCACTCTGCCCATCCACCACCGCCTTCATCACTCCACGGGCCTCATCCGTCTCCAGCGCGCGAGCCACAAACTCCATCGGCATGCTCGCGACACGAATCTCGCGGCCGGGGAATTTCGCGCGCGCCTGCGTCTCGCTGAGCCCGACGCGGCCGAGCTGCGGATCCGTGTAGACGACGTACGGCACGATGCGGTCCGCGGTGGAGTGCGGCGGGCAGGCGTGCTCGAGCAGGTTAGAGGAAAGGATGCGGAAGTCATCGTAGGAGATGTGCGTGAATGCCGGCGGGCCCTTGACGTCGCCGAGGGCATAGACGTCGGGCGCGGACGTCTGCAGCGTGAGCGAGGCGGCGATGTACCCCCGCGGTGTGGTGGCGATGCCGGCGGCGCGCAGATTGAGGGAGTCGGTGTTGGGCGTGCGGCCCGTGGCGAGGAGGAGGTGCGTCCCGGCGATGGTGTGCGTCGTGCCGTCTGCGATGCTGCGGGTGTGGATGGTGAGGGAAGAAGTGCTGCTGGAGATGGACGTGGCGCTGGTGTAGAGGTGCAGCGTGAGGCCGTCGGCGGTAAGGATTTCTGCCATGGCGTTGGCGATGTCCGCGTCCTCGCGCGGGAGGAGTTGCGCGTTGCGCTGGATGATGGTGACATGCGATCCGAGGCGGGAGAACAGCTGCCCGAATTCAAGGCCGATGTAGCCTCCGCCGAGCACGATGAGGTGCTCCGGCACGGCGTCGAGCTCCATGATTGACGTTGAGTCCAGCACGCGCTCGGCAGGGACAGTGTCTAATCCGTCGATATCGGGCCTGGTGGGCCTCTCCCCGGTGTTGATGAAGATCCTCTTGGCCGTCAATCTCTCTTCTCCACCATCATTTTTCTTTACAAGCACCTCCTTCGGTCCTACAAACGATGCTTCACCCATCACAAGCCTCATCCCCGTCTTCGCCACGCGGGCCTCGCTTCCTCCGCGGAAGCTGTCGACAATAT
This sequence comes from Symbiotaphrina buchneri, assembly GCA_001599915.1. NCBI lineage: Eukaryota > Fungi > Ascomycota > Symbiotaphrinales > Symbiotaphrinaceae > Symbiotaphrina > Symbiotaphrina buchneri. The sequence goes on from BCIG01000027.1 coordinate 78,962, forward strand.
CTCTCTTCCTCTGGCGAACCTTGAGCATGTCGATATCAACGCCTTCTTGCTTCGGGTTGACACCGTAGTCCTTGGCCCGGCGGGCGAGGTATGCCACGCGCCCGCTGGCAATCATGGTCTTCGTCGGCGTGCAGCCCTCATTGATGCAGCAGCCGCCGATGTGGGCGCGCTCGACCAGGCATGTCGATTGTCCTGCGTTGGCGAAGGCGCTGGCGAGGGGCGTGCCGGACTGGCCAGAGCCGATGATGAGGTTTGTGTAGTGAGTTGCTGAGACCATCGTGGAGATTGAGCTTGTAAATGGAGTCACCGGGGAGTGCTTGCTGGGGATGTTGAGATAGAGTCGGACGAATATTGTTGATTTTGGTGCATTGGGATTACTGTATCTACATACACTCAGGCATGCATCTGATGGGTGCGTATGCGAGATTCTGCTGTGCGGGGAAGCGGGAGGACAAGGATGCTTGGCAAGCCATCGCGGGATGCGATCAGTAATCACTTGTGCTGTAAAATAAGCCAGTGTTTGGTGTTGTAGAACTTGCCGTGGGAAGAGAGATGGAGTACGACAACCTTCTGCAGTCTTCTGCACCGCATCTTTTTGTTCGGAATAGATGGCTGGAGCTGCATCAGCATGACTATTTGGCGCCGATTAAAACCATTGCAGTAGCTGCTCAACCGCGGCACATGTCCGACTGTTTCCAAATGTAGCACGAAAAGAAGCAGACTCCCGTCGGCGAGTCCTCAGCAGAATCACGCCGCGGGGTCTTTTGGCCTACCCATACTCAGGAGAGTTTGCAGGTGGGTTATTCCCGGACTCCCAGCAGGATCACGATGCAGAAATACTGCTTCGTACTATCGTCGGCACAACTATTGACGCCAGGAGAGCATCGAGATTCAGATCACGAAATCGCACGTGTGTTGAACTACCGCAGTCTAGACAATGAGGCCTGCAATCGCGGTCTTGACAAAGCCAGTTGTCAGCATTCCAGATGCTCATCTCAGAAGCCACAAGGCGTTGGCCCATGGTGTCCACGGCTCCGACATCCAAACAACGGTCGAGCGCGACTTTCCGAGACGATCTAGACGCGAGCGGCTAGCATGACAACGGTCGCCATACTTTGTTTGGTCTAAAGCGGGTTAACCCAATGGTGGCTTGCGCCCTGAAGCTTACTCTTCTCACTCCCCCTCGAGATGACGGAAGGCTTCTGACAGAAATAGCCTCGGTCGGATCAAAGAACCCTTGAAAAAAAAAGATCATCGCTCGGAAGTGGGTGCTGGTAGGCGACGTTGAGCAACGTGCCGGCCTCCACGACAAGCGAGAGATCTCCCCCGTCAATTGCCAATCCCCTGCCAATCAGCGTACAGGGATGCCTCAACTCTGCCTAGACCGCCGTTGTTGACATGCATTCCACGCATGCAGTCAGCCTGCATGCTTTATTGATCTTCAAACACATGGCATTTCTCGGATCCATCCTTTCATCTCGCCGACCATCTTCCATCTTTCGGCGCCATCTCCTGGCCGTCGGGTTCATGAACGGTTTTCCCACTGCATTCCCCCTTTTCCCCTTACCTGGCGGAGCGCCAAGGCAGCCCCTTTCATTGAACACTAGCGCCGACCATCCCACTTCACACAGGCCGTTTGCAGCCATGCCACCGCTTGTTCATCCTGAAATCTCCACCCACGGTTCAAGCCACAGTGGGTCATCGGCTTGAAAGCCTGACGCTCATCCGAAGTTTCAATTGGCAGGGGGGCCACTGGCTCGGCACCTGGCTCGCTCGGTACATGCCTTCCTACTGGCTGTTGCTGAGGTCGGCGTCCAGGACTCGCAGGGTGAAAGAAGAGCGACGGGCACCACAATGCTAGTGCCCGAGATCATGAGATCATTCCGGACGCCATCTGGCGCTCGGCGGCCACGGCGGCGCGTCCCTTGTTTGTTCCTTGTTGGAGGGGCAGCGAGCCTGAAACAAGCTTCTTAGTCGGTCGCGATGACGGGCGGCCCGCGCGCCGAGAAATGTGTACATAAGGAGACACATGTCGCACGAAGATGAGAGGAAGGGATCATCGCTGCAGCCGTTGTCGTGATCTCGGATTGATACACGTGCGACATGTCGCTCTTTACTTTGTTGGTCGCGGTGTTGCCGTTTGTAGGGCTGAGTGATGCGTTTTGTATGTGATCGGCTTTGTTATACCCCACCCCCTCTGCAACCCCTGTCCTTATGTTTCGCGTGTTTGCATCGCGTCATATGAAAATATTCCCTCCACCACCATTTGAGGTTGGATTCGATCTCGCTGGGATGAGTCCGGTAAAATAATGGTCAACTAATCTATTTGCAGGGCGTCTGTCATGTGCCGTCATCCAGCAATCCCGCATCGACCCCATCCTCTTCCCCGGTCAAGTCTCTCCGCACGTCCACAAAGTCTCGGGAGCCATGAGTACGTCGACACTGAAATCCCTCCTCAACAGCAATCCATACTAGTCCATGAGCGCTAACATGCATGTAGACGTCAATCCGAACAGCGACTATGATTCCCTTCAAGAAGCCTCCTGCACCTCCTGCACCATCCAGGCCGACAAGTCCGCCTACTGGACTCCTCTGCTTTACTATCAGCATGCCAACGGCACCTTTGAAGAAGTCGGCAACTCCGGCATGACCGTCTACTACCTCGGCCGCGGCGACGACGCGACCGCACAGCCCTTCCCCGCCGGCTTTAGGATGGTTTCCGGTGATGCGTATGCGCGGAGCTATGACTCTGACACGCTTACTGCAAGCAGCGGCGGGCGGCCCATCAGCGATCGCGTATCATTTGTCGGTTTCCTATCCAGCGTGCATGGACCGCATCACTGACTCAGTATCAGGCATGCCTTAACTACGACGATGAGACGGCCGCAACGCCGAGCATGACGACCACGGACTGCCCGGACGGACTGCGCGCACAGATCCAGTTCCAGTCATGCTGGGATGGCGTCAACCTGTACAAAAGCGACCAGTCACATGTGGCTTATCTCTCGCAGATTGATAACGGTGTCTGCCCCGATACCCACCCAGTACTGTTGCCGCATTTGTTCTTCGAGGTCTTGTATGCCATGGATAGCGTGACCCAGGACGGGGGTCAATTCGTCTTTGCGCAGGGTGATCCCACGGGGTATGGGTTCCATGGAGACTTCTTGAACGGGTGGGATAATGCTACGCTCGCCGTAAGCCTCCATCCGCCTTTTCCATATCCGCGTTTCGCCGAGTTGAAGGAACCCGATGCTAACATCCCCACTCTTCAGGACGCCATCACAAACTGCCTGGTCAACAACACCTCAGGCGTCGTCGAAGAATGCTCCTCCTTCGACGCCACCAACGACCCCAACTCCGCCGCCGAATGCCCGCAACAAGCCTCGCTGGTCAACGAGCAGATCAACATGGTCGACGAGCTGCCCGGCTGCAACCCGATCCAATCCGGCCCCGCCGAAGCCACCCTCGCAACAGACTGCCCCAGCGCCACAGCCACATACACGACGCCAACAGGGTCAAAACAGACGACGCTGACGCCGACGCCGAGCCAGACGATAGAGCCCGGGTGGGTGTATGCCGGGTGCGCGACGGAGGGGACGAACGCACGCGCGCTCGCGTCGAAGAGCTATACGGATGGGACGAACATGACGACGGAGTCGTGCTTGGCCTTTTGCGCGCAGTATGGCTATACCATTGCCGGGGTGGAGTACTACCAAGAGGTGCGCTTTCCCCACCTTTCCCTGGCTGTATAAGTTTGCGCGGATCACTGACCGTCTTCCGCACAGTGCTACTGCGGCAACAGCTTCAGCGCGGGCGCCGCCCTCGGCGCCGACGGCTGCACCTATCCCTGCCGCGGCGACCAGTTCGAGATCTGCGGCGGCTCCGACCGACTCAGCGTATACAACTACACCTCCTCCTCTTCCTCCATCTCATCTCCCGCGTCCATCACCAGCACCCCGACAACCATGTCCACGCTCGCCAGCATCAGCAGCAGCAGCGGTATCTCCGCCACGTCCACGCTCGCCAGCAGCAGCACAACAAGCTCTACGGGCATCGCAACGCCGACGGCAGGGCAGGTGATGGCGAACGGGTGGACGTACGTGGGGTGCGCGGCGGAGCTGAGTGGCAGCCGCGCGCTGAGCGGCGCGAGCGTCAGTAATAGCAGCATGACGGTCGAGTTGTGCCAGTCGTTCTGTGTGCAGAATGGCTATGGCCTTGCGGGGACGGAGTATGGCGATGAGTGTTATTGGTATGTGCTCTCTACTTCCTACTTCCTTTTCTTGGGTGAAGCTGGGGTTGGTTGGGTGGGTTGGGGTTCGCCTGACCCCTGAAACCCCCTGACGCACGGACCTCATCCTGCAACAATCCCTCTTCCATCTCCTATCACCAACACTAACCCCTCTTCACAGCGACAACGTCCTCCCCTCCGCCGCCAGCCTCGGGCAAAGCGGGTGCAGCATGTCCTGCGCAGCCAACTCTCTCGAGCTCTGCGGCGGCTCCTCACGACTATCCGTATACAACCTCACAACCTTCACTTTCCCATCGGCGCCAGCCACCGTCACCGTCGCGGCCACGGCGCAGACATTCGCGTACCAGGGCTGCTACACGGACGACAACGACGGGCGCACGCTGCCGGGCGACTTTTACTACGATGACACGAATATGACGGTCGAGAATTGCGTGGATTACTGTGCGGGGAAGGGGTATACGATGGCGGGCGTCGAGTATAGGCAGGAGTATGTTGTTCCCCCTCCGCCGTTTATCTGTCTGTACCATCTGCTAACCTCCCGCTTACACAGGTGCTACTGCGGCAACGCCATCTCCAACGACGGCGCCCTGGCGGCCGACCAGACGCGGTGCAACGGGCTGTGCCGCGGCGATGAGAAAGAGTATTGCGGCGGCACGGGGTACCTGGGTGTCTTCTCTGCGACTACCGCCAGCAATTCAACTGTTTCGAGGCGGGATGGCTTGAGGGATGCGAGGAAGTGGAGGGTAAGGGAGAGAGGGTCGAGTTGATGAGCGAGGGTAGGAGTTGGGCGGCGTGCGTATTCGTTGCCAGGGTGTAATGTAGGGTGTTTTTAAGATGTGGAGTTTTGGCATAGAAAGAGGCGGGCATCCGGGGTTCGAAGTGATGGTAACTCAGAATGTAAAATGCGCAACCTTACTGGTTGCAAACTCGATATAATCTGGTATTCTTTATATCCACTGTGAAGTTATAAACTGCCAGCATGCATGAGCCCGTGGATGAGTGCCTTCCCGTGCCAGTCTTAGATGGAGCTTGTACACTGCCACCAGCTTGGCGCTTCACCCGATCGATGACAAGATTTAGTCTTGAAAAGTAGTCGATAAAACTTCCTGATCTGGAAAAAGCTACACCTCATAATGGTTGATCACGGCCAATTCAAACGCCCATAGCACCACACCTCAGCATCTTCGCGGACGAGAATATCCTCTCGTGGACACGGAATAAACTCCTGTCCTAGATATACCGATGGATTCCGCGTCTCAAGACGCTCTTGAAGTGCAGGAAAAGGACTACTCAGGAAATATTACCGCTACATATCTTGAGACGAGGTCTCTTGAGAAAGACAATGGGCAACGGGTGGACGTGATTGTTCGTTTACCTTTTTCCACGGGCTGCCCAAGTTATCATACAGGCCATGCCCTGATCGCAGAGGATCTTGATTGGGGGGACGCTGAGGTTATAAGATATTATTATGATTAATAGAAACTTGAACACCCTTATATTAATTCTGTAGCTATAGATCCTTGCCAGTATAAAAGCAATCTTGAGAACCACGAGTTGCCCTAAGATGATTAGAGCTAGACATATGCCACAGCCATGTGAACGAAGGGACGTCGAAGATGACCGTAATCATAGGACCCCGAACCAACAGATAAGGAGCTTGAATAACGTATCAAGTAGACGTTCTGAGCAATACCCATTCCGGACACTGTCCCGTATGTTAGGCTTCCCCGCCATGCATGCCAGGGAGACATCTCCGAGACAAGCTTTAGCCAGACAACGCTCCGATCTGGTCGTCGACGCATCGCGGAGAGGAGACCCTCATAGCAGCTCTGTTCGACCGCTCCTATCCGCATAGCGAGGGCCAGAGTAGCTTGATGGCATCGAACATGCTATATTCCAGGAGATCAAGGACATCCAGTCGTACTGTACGGTTCTTGGATGTTCCACGTCCTTCTGGAATCCTAGCTGAGATACGTTGATTGTACGTTGATTGGAACTCTTCGACCAACCTGATTCGATTTCGACGGGTTCCTCAGGTTCAACGGTGTGTTCGGTCTGCTAGTCACTACGGATTGTGGCTGTAACTTCGTGCCTAAGGACGATCTCAATAGAGACGGTGAGCCACGGCAGCTAGTTTCCTTGGTATTCAGTGGAATGTAGTCGAACCCTGATTTCCCTGGATTTTGGAGACCATATTATAACGTTGCGCAAACCCACGGGCAGAACTCCACAACTGTTTGGCATTCTCAAAGGCTATTTGGAAGTTCTCGTCATTGGAATGGGCGACAGCAGCCTGGTAAGCGGAGAATCGGGCATCTGATTCGGTCATCAGCACCAAAGGAACCTATCATCTGTCAGCATTGAATTTTACACAAATCTGGCAAGAATCTTACCTGTATGCACTCGGAGTGCTTCTTCCCCAGCCCTAGGCAATGGGCACAGAAGTGTCCATACTGGTATGCCTTATGATATTTGCAGCGTAACAACTTCGGCTGCGTAGGGTCCAGACCCGGACAAACGAACAACGCAGGGCAGCCGCTTGATATACACATATTGCACGACAAAGTCTCTTGCTGCAACCCTTTGCCAGACCGGAGGGATGCGTACGCCAGGCGGCAAATCCTGCGCAGCAGATGGTATGAGATGAAAGAGCCGAAAGCACACAACCATGATGCTAGATTATACGACTGGTATAAGGGGTCAAGAGAGTTGGATCAAACTCAGAAAACCACCCCCAAGCCGGGGAAACATACGAAAAGTAATGATGAACCTGACGTCCGAAAGGAGATTTAGCTCCTTCCTGTCAAGATCCTGCAACATGGACGATCACTATAGAAAGACTTGCGTTCTTCGTTCATGCAGAATGGTAACGCTCAGACGGTACTGTTAACGGCAAAATGCATGATGCGGATGCGGACCATCATTTGCTCATGTACGTTGGAGGGCAAGTCCCCGCACTTGCTTTTATTATACATAGGCCTGGCCTTTGTTTGCTATTCTCCTCATTATCGTCATTCACTACAGTGATTCATACACGTTGACCTGTACAGCAGAGAATGCATGCACCAGTCACTCCATCCGGGAAAAAGGGGTTTTCAGGGGTAGCGAGAGGCAGGACCCCGCTTTTCAATGCACCGTGTCAAACAATGCATATTAACTGCCCTGTTTGCTCCTCGGCAGCAGATACGTCGGATATGCTCTGACTCATTGTTTGCTACATTACAATGACTGTGCTGCGCCGGAAAGCAGTCAATTACCCCGCCCAAGCCTCCATTGCGCAAACGTGGAAACACTGATAAGTATACCCAGGGACCCTCTATAAAAATGCTGCTCGTGCCGCGAGTTCCTGTTCATGTTTTGGTCCATGTTGCAAATCTTATATATATTATTGTCTCTGAAGATCTTATATACTCTGATCTCATATGCTGCTCTCATCCAAGTCCACGCAACTCAACTCCCAAGATGCGCTATCAACAGGTACATTGTGTGCTCCAGGAAGACATGAGCGGCTATCAATCTGAACATCAAACAGTTGCCACAGGAGACTTGAAGGCTCACCACCATCGAAACCCCGAGAGAGAGCCTTTGTGGTGGGGAACGACATTAAGTCATTAATGACAAGGATCTTAGGAGACATCTAATTTCACTGCTCGGTCCGTATAAAGGAGACTCTTCGCCAGTTGGCGAACAATTTCCTGGTATTATACCGAATCGTGCCACAGTCATCTTCGTGCTTGGATTCTTGGGGCCACTACCGAGGTCCATTCGTGGGTTGAAGAGATTACCCCATTCAGGGGTCGGAATATATAAGGATCGGAACATCAAGTACATGTTCGACGAGTGTGCACCTGCAGAACGCCTAGAATCCTTGCTCGAGTTGCTTAGTGGGGGAGAAACACGCAAGGTCATAGTGTTCACAAACTTCGTGCGGACAGTTCACATGCTAGAGCGAGCCATCGCAGACAAGGATGTCCACTGCGTCTGCTCGTGCAGCACAATGAGGCAATCCGACCGCGAGAAAGCCATGTCATCATTCAACGCTGCCCAAAAATGGTATCCTGGTCTGCACCGATGTGGGGTCACCGGCTTCGAAATTTTACGGGGCGGATTGGGTTGTTCAATATGAGTTGCTGCGGATACGCAAGGAGGACTGGAGACCAATAGTAGTCGCCATCTTTCGTCTTGTATTGACCACAGATAGATCAAGTTTCTGAAGCCAGTTCCGCACATACACCCAGGACGGGACAAATATGGCTCACAGGACGTGCGGCTGCGGCGCGTTCTCGACCTGACCATGCAGGCCACATTACTAATTGCCAGCCTGGCCATCAATGTCGTCACAGACATCGAAAATGCAACGCCGAAATGATCCTTGTGGAAAGCAGTTTCTGGGTCGCCAGAGTCGCCCGCAACCTCGCCGCTATCTCCGAAGGCACAGAATTGTTCCTGAATTCATGAGGTTGGTGGTTCGCTGCCCAAGGGGCATGAGTAGGGCGGGATTGGTAGCTAGGGTTGGGGAAACATTCACTTGAAGACAGGACGCGGAGGTACCGCGCATGCACTATATAAGTCGGCCAAGTAGACCGTCAATTGCAGCCATACAAGCCAAATGAAGTGATGAAGCGGGGGTATCATCTCATGACCTAAGCAGTCCACGAAGATATGGTCTCTTGTGACGGCAGCTGCGTTACGGTATGCAAGGCGGTGGTGCTCATGGATATATTGATGCCGATAGAGAGAATTAAACCCATTAAACCTGATCAAATAGAACCTCCTTGCAGATTAGACCAATATGAAAAACATAAGACACTGGCCCGATAAGAACATTTTTGGGTATATGAACGAGACAAAACCCAGCACTCGGCATCATGGCTGGTATCAAGGCTTTAATGCAAGATCTTCACTTTCCCGAGATGATCCTCAACCAACGTATCGGTGCTACACGCCCAATACCCCCTATGCGAGGGTCTCGTGGTATCGAAACCTTGCGGCCAAGTATTCTCCATCTCCTTCCGATGCTTGCTTTTCTCTTTCCCCTCCTTGATCCGCAGCTTCTCAAAGAAGACGTAGCCGCCATAGAACACGCGGCTGGTATTGCCAGCGTTGGGGCCCTTCTTGCCGCGGAAGTCCGTCAGCTGTTTGGACTGGATCTTCGGATTGCCGGGGATCTGGGCGGAGACATCCCGCAAGAAGGAAGCTTGAGTGACGCCAGGTCGTTTCAGATGGGCGTTGATCTTCCGGCGCACTTCATCGCAGGTATCAAACACCAAGAAGCATCCCGCCTCCTCCCCGGGAAGAGTTATCCCACTAATATCCAACGCCTTCTCCTCTTCAGGATTGGCCTTGCGTTTCTTGGGCGCCTTGATCCCCTTTGCCTCGCGGGCACGGAAGAACTTATATGCGCCAGCCATGGTCTGGTTGTTGACACCAGACCACTGTCCTTTGAGTCGCATGAACGATCCGTAAGACTTGCTGTTAGTGCTGATAGTGCGCTGGAACTCCGTGACTTTCATCTCGCCTGAGTCGATGAGATTGCGAATTTTGGTCCGGATTTGGTCGCAGTTCTGTTTGAACTCCAACTCCTCGTCATCGTCATCATCGTCGTCGTAATCGCCCGCGCCAGCAGGGCTATCAACAGCAGAATAAGGACGCTTGGAGTTGGTTACTGTATTAGCGGCGGTCGCCTGTGGCTTGTTAGTTGACTGTATACAGCCTCATTAGGTCGAGAACATACTGGAAGTGGTGATGACGGCACTCTGACAGCCGGAAGGACGCCGGGGACGGCAGGCAACATTTGGTACTGGGGAGGCTGCATTGCCAGGGCCGGTGGCAGTGGGGCTCCTTGGGGCAGATGATTCCTGCGATATAGTTCGGCCATTGTAGGTAGATATTCGGCCATGGTGAGCGAGTCTCGTCAGCTGCTTGTGGATTTGGTCTGCTTCGTATTGTGGATCTTGATGGTCAGAGCGAGCTGTTCCGAGCAGCTCGAGCTGTTAGCTTTCTTTAGCTTGATAATAGGGGCTTCGGTAAGCGCGTCCACGCGACGGCGGTTTGTTGACAGTTTTCGCGAAAACGCTACGTTGTCACCTGACCTGGGCCGCTTGGAACTCGTCATTGTTGAACGTCAAAGCGGCCAGGTGGTAATGTCCAACTACACCTACGTAGTACACAACAGATGTGCAGTTCAACTGTCTACATGGATTGGTGAAACATCAGTGGCATCTTGGCGAAGAGCAATGTCGCTCTTATCTGCCGGACAGCCATGCTACCACCCTCGGGCTCCCTAGCTCGCGCCCTCATCCGCACCCATCACATCACGTCGCGCAAGAAGATCTCTGCCCTCACAGCTGCTGCTCATCGGCACGAAGTCACGGTGCTCTTGCATACCGGCAGTTATCCTGGTGTCATGGTCGTGGAAGGCCCCGCCACTGGAGTGGAAGGTTGGATCAAGGTTGTGAAAAAGCTGCGTTACAAAGACTTTCAATTACGGGCCAAATCAGCAGCTGAGCCTTCCCTGGACAAGAGACTAGGAAATGGGAAGGTGGGTGTGAGCCTGTATGATACTTTAGAGGATTTGGGAGATATTATGCATAAAGCCGGCATAATGGAGTGGTGGAGAACGGCCATGGGTTATAAGAATGATTGAGAGGGAGACAATATCATGGATCATACAGATCGATAGGGAGGTCCACTCGGATCGAGGACATTCGCACCTGAGGTCACAATGCAGTCGGTAATAGACGCAGAGAGATACAAGGATGTCGTTCTACCAGGTCTTCAAAGGAAGTACACTGGATGGGCCCATATTGGTATGCCATCCTATCCTTGTTCAATCAACAAGATGACATCGAGGACCAAATATACTGAGATTGGATCTAGTTCATCACAATTCCCCCGTCAACCAGCAGCGTCTGGCCCGTCACATACTCGCTATCCGGGCCGGCCAGAAAGCTTACCACCTTGCTCACGTCCTCGGGCACGCTCGTCCTCCCTAGCGCAATCAAATCGTCCGAGTACTTCTTGATCATGCTGCCCTTCTTCGTCCCATTCATTTCGGCCAGCTTCTCGTCGATGAGATCCCACATTGCTGTGCCTACAATACCAGGGGCGTAGGCGTTCACGGTAATACCATGCGGCGCCATCTCCATCGCAAAGGCCTGCGTCAGGCCTCGCACGGCGAACTTGCTTGCACTATAGTGCGAAAGAAGGGCAAACGGCTTGAAGGAAACAATACTATGAACCTCAGCCGATTTTGCACGAGGAGGGGTAGCAGAGCCTATTGAACTCACCTTGCAGCGCCAAGGAGCTTCCCTCCGCTTCCCTGCTCGATCATCTTCCTGGCGGCCGCCGCATAGCAGTTATAAATCCCAAACACATTGACCTGAAACATCCGCTCAAGATCATGCTCCGTTAATTCTAGCAGAGGCTTGACTTGTGCGATTCCCGCGTTGGCAATCATCACATCCAGCGGGCCCAGCTCCTTTACTGATGCCTCGACCATGGCAACGCATGCGGAGCGGTCAGACACGTCGCAGAGGTATGGAATCGCATTTCGGGAAAGAGCGTTGATCGCAGATACGACCTGTTAACTTGGTCAATGATGCACTTACAGTTTGTATGTGGGCAAGGCGACGTACATCATTGACAGCCTCCTCGTTCGCGGGAATATCATTGACGCAGACGTTGAAACCATCTCGGGCGAGGCGCAGTGCGATTGACTTGCCTCTGCCAATTCACATTCATAGTCAGCATTTGGCCCCAGTCTCAATCACCCAGATGTGGAGTTATAGGAATTGAAATGTCAATGTGAATTGCAATATGATGCGCTCTTACATTCCCTTTCCCGCACCGGTGACAATGACCGTCCGTTCATTCTTAGCCTCCCTGCCCTTTCTATCGGCCTCAGAGATGAAGCGCCTCAATCCAATTGCTGGAAGGCCGGGTCGCCGCGAGCTGCAGGGTAGATTGTGAGCTCGTGCCCCGTGTGCGGAGCCGAAAGCACATCGCAATGCCGGCCGCAGAGTGGCCATGCCCGCTACTATTGTATGAAGGTCTACGGAACTGGATGATTCGGCGAGGCCGTAAGCTGGTTAATTGAAGAGGAATCTAATATTCAAGGACAAGTGATGTCGACGTGGTGAGACGTAGTCTAGCTACTTATCATTTCGGACTGTTTCATCCCGGCGGGGGGGCTGCTGGGTTGTGCCGTTGCGGAGTTCGGCGAAGATCTGCGTACGCACGCTTCCCCGCAAAGAGGAAGCGTCAACGAGCACGGACGGGGAAACTCTAGCCATTCGGGCCACCTGTTCGCGCAGCCGGTTTTTTACGATGGCTGATCTCCAAAATAATATATAAGGTATGCACCGTTAGGCTGTTCTGAGAAGTCATTAGCTTGAGCCTGGGGGATCCCAAGCCAACATTATCTTCCACGTGCTGAACATTGTTTGAGTATCTCAAGGCGGTTCCGTAGGATCTCACGCAGTCCACAATTCGATTGCTGGCTGAGATCCGTCGCAACTTGTTTTACATGATAGTCCCTGGAATGGCTGTGCCTGCTTCGCTGCCTGGCAATGTAGTATGTCCATATCCGCAACAGATTGCCTGCAGACGAGGGAAACCAAGGTACCTGCTGCGGCTCTGCACCATAGGCGGCTGGATATGGGTTGGCTATTGGCTGATCACCCATGCACCTTATACCCACAACGACTGGTCATGGCGAAGCAGATAGGCATGTCTGCGGCTAGTCTGCGGCTGAGGCACTGCTGGCTCATGACAATGTCGATTTCATAGAGTACAAATGGGGCGTAACCACTTCCATCCCGGCTCGTCAGACCATATACGACGATCATCGCAGTCTCGCCCTTTCTTCGGCATAGGAGACACATACTCTATAATTGCATCTATATTATTATGGACAATAATCCGATAGACACAATTCCACAGCAAACGGTAGGGAAGGCAACAACAGTTAAGCCGGATGGGGACGAGATGCCGTCCCAGGATGTGTCCTCTGCGGCAGTTCAGGAAAAGCAGACTCTGGAGCAGGAGGACGGAGGGCACACTCCAAAGCAGCCGGTCCAATCAATCTATGACACAATGGAGGGATTTGTGCAGCGACAAGGTCTAATGGTGAGCAGTATTGGATCGATTGGCATAAAAGGGACAAGGTATACAAGCAACCTATTTCCGTGGCCCTCTACTATCCCTACCGGTCATATATTCGTTCCTTGTTAGACGACCAGCCCCATCTTGAAATGGTAGATGATCACCTCGAGGATGGCCCAGGACACTTCTTTCGAGAACGAGATGATTGTTGTCCACCGGCAGACTCACTGTCGTTACTTGTCCTGGATATACACCCGTCCGGACCGTCCGCACACGCTGTCCAGATTAATTGCTCTGACATTGAAGATGTACGTGAGCATGAGGATATCCTTGGAGGGAGAGAAAGCGGGAAAAGTGCTGTCCACCGGCTTATCATCACTGAGGACTTATCTCACGCGGCAGTGAACGTCCTGGGGACTGTCCTGGACATTGACCCAAACTTCTTCTACAACCATCTAAGGGACGACCAGGTGACAATGCCGGAAACAGGATATAGGCACTCTCCACCCTACTCTCAGCGGATCCGTGGTGGTTAAGGACTCTCTCTGCCTGCCTTCACCCCAGTTTTTGAAAGCACTATTCGTAGGGGCTTTTTGGGAAGACCCGAAAGAACGCAGGCGCCGGCGGTTCAGCGAGTTCTTGGACAGATCGCATTATGGTCTCAGATATCTGTCAAAGCCCGTGCAACAGGTGGGCAATCATGCGGGGTTTCTTGTAGAGAATGATGGACCGGGGTCAATGAGGCTGTTTTATTTCCAAAATATCTCAGTGCTTCGGGTTCAGCGACCGGGGTGCATCCCAATAAGTGAGGAGCCCCTTTTCTCTCAGGACGGAATCTGACCAACGCAGCTGTTATACTCTTGAACCCTGACCCATCATGGACGACGCTGGAACGTGACATTTGGCAGAGATCGGCTGTAAAGCGTCTCCGTGGTCTGTCCAGGTGGGAAGGTATTCCTGAAAAGGTCAAGAAAACTGAGGGCGAGCCATTCTGGGATACCGTGATAAAAGCGACCAGACCTTTTCGGAACTATCATACTTACGGCCTCCGGAAGCCTCCAAAGGCGGCCTTCATTATCCACTCGCAAGGAAAATTCAGAGAAACGAAAGGAAGCGATTCGGACTGGCCTCTTGCTCGGGATCTGTTGTGGCATATCATTGAGGGATATGACTTTGCATCCTTCGATCAGGAACGATTCGCGAAGAAGATAGAACTCTCTGTTTACGCTAAGATCTCCGAGGCATTTACGACGGCAGTGGCGGAATACTTAACAATTACCAAGTTCTTCTTGGACCACGAGGATGAACAACACTTCCGCGGACATGTGGAGGTCGAACTCCAGGCACTAGACAGGGCTATCCGCGCTTTCGAGAACACGTTCTGCGAAATTGAGGCTATCATCCCACGTGGTCTCAAGATCAGTGCCCTTGATCACTTTCCGCGAGCTGAAGTAATCTACTTGAGTCTGAAGCAGAGCAAACTAGACTTTGAGAGTCTTCTTGCAAAGATCGATGCCCGAACGCGCGTCATCCAGCTGAACTTGTCAGAGACACAACTTCAGGAGAGCGGGCTGCAGTTGATTGAAAGCAGGAAAGCAATCGAGCAGGCAGAATCGGTCCGCCGACTTACCAAGCTAGCCTTTGTCTTCATCCCGCTATCGACAGTGTGCTCAGCGTTCGGGATGAACGTCAGCGAGTTACAGGGTAGCTCCTCCATGCCGTCCGTTTGGTGGTTCTTCATTGTGAGCGTCCTCATTGTTGGTCTCACGATCTTCATGGCAGGATTCAACATCATCCGCAATATACTCATGAGGGTGTGCAGTGCCTTTTTACGCCGCTGGAACGAGGAATGGCGTGAAGAAATGGAGAGGCTACCAGGACTTGTATGGCGTAAATTCAAACCGTGGGGCTCCAATGTTCAAGGGCACGATTTCCCAGTCGTTCCAGGTGAGCGATCTGGGAACAGGAGAGCTCAAGCCTTAGTGTCGGTGTAATTCATCTCTAGAATCTTATTAACGATATTCATCTTTTAGCCGCAATATTAGATATGTGAATTTTTTCATGATAACTCTATTATCCGATTACTCATAATAATTACACTTATTGAAAGAGATGCTTAAATGCCATTCTCATCTCCAGTTGCTATTTTAGTCGAGTACTCTAGCTAGAGGGTCGAAAACCATGTACGGCGTTGACCAACGGCGTCACGATGATTGGCCAATGGCCAAGAATTGGTGGACCGACTGCAACACCCCTAATCCTCTATTATTTGCAAGTTAACGCACGCTTCATGAGACTTATCCCAGGAGCCATACTCATAAAGTGCACCCGCAAAAACAATTACTTGAGACCGGTGCGAATCAATTTTCCGTTCGGATGGTTTCTCCATGTCCCCAGTCCACGACCGCAGGGCGCGGTTAATGGCTGCACGCGATTGGCAGACGCCGCAGCATCGCCCCTGCAGGCAGCCGCGCGCAGTAGTCCCAGTCAGGGTCCATCC
This sequence comes from Symbiotaphrina buchneri, assembly GCA_001599915.1. Taxonomy (NCBI): domain Eukaryota; kingdom Fungi; phylum Ascomycota; order Symbiotaphrinales; family Symbiotaphrinaceae; genus Symbiotaphrina; species Symbiotaphrina buchneri. The sequence continues at coordinate 94,816 of BCIG01000027.1, forward strand.
ATGATGCCTCTACCATGTACAGATGAAATAGTGCGAACTTCTGTGGCTGGGTTGTGTTGGTGCTACATACATATATATATCTATATAAGTCGTGAACACGGAATGTCTGCCTACAGCTTCACAACGTCGCATCCTTTCCAATATATAGTTTGCTATATTTTGCGGGTACTTGTATCAGAGATATAGTTTACATATGGCAGATAACACTGTACAGATAACTGCAGCAGGAAGCTCCCAGGACGTGCCGGGACGCAGTACTTCTCCAGCTGGAAACCACCCCGGCGTCTTCTACGAACATGGCCCGCCAACAGTCCTACCTGAGGATGAAGAAGACCGTGAATTCCGGAATCCGTACGTCGAGGGCTGGCAATGGAAAGAAGACGCCAACGGTCGCCGCCAATGGTTCGATCATCACATAAAACAAGCCTCGACACATGCTCCTGTTCCAATGTGGCGTCACTATCCGTACCGGCGGCATCTGCGGTACTGGACAGAGGAGCAGCCACACCTGAAGTTTCTTGCCAACTACATGAATGATCGAGAGTATATAACCTCGCGGGATCTTATGTCAGATTGTCCACCGGCCGACTCACGGTGCGTGATGGTCATGGAGCTCCTTGCGGATGGGAAGCCACGGTTTGCGAAGGTTGACTGCTCGGATATTGACGATGTCAATCATGCAGAAGACATGCTTCGAGGCGAGGGCGACCCTGCGGCGGTTCTCCATAGGGTGATCATCGCGCAAGACCTGGCTCCTGCGATCATTGACGCGCTGGGGACATTGCTCAATATTGATCCCAATTTCTTCTATGGGCATTTCCACGATCCGCGAGTGGCCATCTCGCAGAACACTTTCTTTAGTATCAGGGCGCGCCGACCCATCACCGGTCCATTACCAGTGCCACACTCTGTGCGGTTCACCTCACCACAGTTCCTTAAGGTTACTCTCCCTGGAGACTTTTGGTATATGGACGATGAGCAAGAGGAGGAAGAACAGAGAAAAGAGGACGAAGATGAGAAGGTCAAGAAGCCGGCCAAAGGACGGGATGAGCGCAGCAGGCCGTGCTGCACGGAGTACCTGTATAGATCTCATTATAGTCACCGGTATCTTTGGTCACAACTGAACCAAATGGGATCAGTCAGCAAGCCGGGAACCGAGTACTGTGCGAGGATGTGCTACCTCCATAATTACTCGATGCTAGAAGTGTCTCATACGACGAGCATTCCAACCAGTAAGTCAAACGAGCACCACTTCAAGCTCAGAAAACTCTTTCTTAGTTGAACAGCGGTCGTCCTCATGAATCCACCAGCGGCATGGACCGACGAGGAAAGAGAAACATGGAAACGGACGGCAGCAAAAGAAGTCGAATGGTTAGCACAGTATGATGATCCTCCTCCAATTGACATGAAGCATCCTCTCTACCGGGCGACGGTGGAAGAGGTCCGAATAACGATGTCTTACCGACCGTTACCGCCATCTCACACTCCCCCGTCGGGCAAGCGCTTTATATCTCTTGAAGATAAAAGCGGGGTTCACAGTCTCGAGGAGACGGACCCTGAATGGACAGCTGCTATCCGTTTGTTGCTTGACGTGGTAGACCAGACCAACATGAAGCAATCTACCCGGAATACATTTCCACTCAAGGTCACCTTGGCGGTGCTATCAAGGATCGCTGATGAGTATGTCGCATCGGCGGCGGAATGCTTGACAATAAGTCGGGTCTTTCTCCACCGGAAGGATGTTCAAGACTTCCGTGGACACGTCGAGGTCCTACTGCAGACCGTGAACCAGACCATCTATCAAATGGAAGAGGTACTGTGCGACGACCGTGTCGATGACAGTCCACGGAAGATCAGCCAGCACATTCGCTCTTTCTCTCCCTGCGCAGAGTCTATATACAGCAGCCTGAAGCAAAGCAGAGCGACGTTGAACTCCATAAATGGGGCAATCGATGCCCGGACACGTATTCTTCAGATGGATCTAGCAGAAACACAGCTCAAGGAAAGTCGAATGCAGCTGAAAGAAAACCGAAAAGCTATCCAGCAAGCAGAGACGGTGCGACGGTTGACGATCCTTGCATTCTTCTTTATACCACTGTCCACTGTCTGTTCTGCATTCGGCATGAACGTCAAAGAGCTGCAAGGAGATTCGTCGATGCCTTCTGTCTGGTGGTTTTTCTTGTTGAGCATGCTCGTCGTCGGTCTGTCCATCGGGCTGGCTGGGATGAACATCATCAAGAACTTGATGACCCCAAGCATTGTGGCCTGTCACAGATACTTGACTCAATGGAGGCAGGAAGTTCACGCAAAAGTAGAGCAAGATGGTGCAGAGGGAGTAGACGACAACGTGAAACCGCGTTGGGGTCTCTCTCGAGGCTTATTCCTTCTAGCATGGATTCCATGGCGTGTCTGCAGCTATGCTTATGTCGTTTCAAAGGTGTTGGCAGTGGGCATTCGCCGACTGAACAATCGTGGAAAGAAGCTGCGCAGGGATGCAGAAGGACAGGACTCGGGCTGGTATATACGGCCAGAGCCGGGCCACAGTATCTTGTGAATTGCATCTATACGGGATGGCAGCACTCGAAGTTCCTACCCCTTTCTCCAATTTCCGGTATATATACAAAGGGCTTCACATGTCGACTACGAGCTGGTGGTGAAGTAGTAAGAAGACAGTCGGCAACTTGAGAAGTGCGAATTGCAATCAGACACTCCGAGATTCCTGCCTGTTGTGGTGATAGAATGCTTCGTGTTGTTGTGTATGCATTGTGACGTCCATGCGGGCCCCCGCTCCAACCGATGCTAAAAATGGGGCAGTGCCTGCCCTGGCTAACTCAAACAAGACTCGGGCTAAAACACACAGCCACGTTCTGTGCGCGAAAACTGTCAAGCGGAGCAGCAGTTGATTGGACAGACCCTTGATGGAAGAATGTTCGACAACTTCGAAGCAGACAAATAATCTTCTGTACGGAGTAGGCTTGCTGAGTCCTGACTTGGAGCACGAACAGCAAACTTGAATTTGCACTGTACGAGGGCAACCTGAACGCCGTTGTATGATTCAGCCTCCCCTGGATTGATCTCCCTATCGTCTAGTGGTTACAGTGAAGGAGTACTTGTACGAGCAACGGAAGGCGGACCGTTGACATAGGTACCTGGCGTTGGCATCCGCCTAGCTGGTCCCGCCCCACCCTTTTCGTCGCTGTTCGCTGTGTGCCTCTCAGCCCTGTCTGCGCGAGTCAACGCCCTAGCTTTCAGTGCGTCAACCGTCTCAACTTCACTTCACTTCCAACCAACAAAGACCTGTCGCCATACTACCGTCTCATCTCTTACTAGCCGGTGTGGGCCACATCATTCACGGGACTGGGCTGTCTCCACGAGCCATGGATGCCGCGGGCTTACGGCGCAAAGACACCACCAAGGGCCCGCCTCTCCGAATACTATCGCTAGGTAACTCTCCCATACGCCGCGTTGCTTGCCGGGCTAGACTGACCAGGACCAGATGGCGGAGGCGTGAAAGGTTACAGTGTACTTCTGATCATGGAAGATCTCATGCACCAGGTATATGTCGGTGCTCACAAAAAGGCGCCGCCGCCAGGTGAACTTCCGAAACCATGCGATCACTTCGATCTGATAGTTGGGACGGGTACTGGTGGGCTCATCGCGCTCATGCTCGGACGGTTACGGATGGACGTCGAGACATGCAAGGAAGTCTACATACGCATGACGCGGAGAGTCTTCGTCACCGACAAAACCGTCGGCGGGATTCCGGTCAAGTCGACATTGTTCAAGGCGTCCGAACTGGAAGAAGCGATCAAGGCTTGTGTACGAGAACATACAATCTACGAGGATGAGGGGAATGACCTTGCTTCGAGCCCTGTCCAACAGATGCCAACTACCAGCGTCAGGAGTCCTTATCCGTCTTCACCAAGACGAACTCTAAGCCGGGGGAGTACGACAAGCGATGTTAGCGGGTATGGAGCTTTCCGGGGAGGCATGAGAGATTGGAGAGGAGGTGATCCGAATGCGCTGCTTTATGATCACAGAGAGCATCGCACGAAAACGTATGTGTCTCACTTCCTCTGCCTACTCAAGGCTTGCTGACCCTTTCAAAGTGCCGTAACTGCAGTCTACAAGGGGACCCCTCCTGGCGGCGAGGCGATACTCTTGCGCTCGTATGTCGCTCGCTCGGAACCACCACCGGAGTTCAACTGCACAATATGGCAAGCGGGACGGGCTACAGCAGCCATAGCTGTTGCGTTCAAACCCATACGGATAGGCCAGTCTATATTCCTGGATGAAGGGGCTGGGAAGTTTAATCCTGCTCCACGGGCTTTGGCAGAGGCCAAATCCGAGTGGCCTGGTCGAGAAATTGGCATCCTGGTAAGCGTGGGGACGGGAAAGCCGCCAGACCCACAGTATCGAAAGCAGGGCGGCTGGCTATCATCCTTCGCGGGGCACATAGGGTTTGACGGTTTCATCGAAGCACGGCAGCAGCTCCTCGAAAAGATAGACCAGTGCCAGGAGATTGACAAGCAGATGGAGAAGACGCCTCTAGCCTTGGCAGGGAACTATTACCGATTCAATGCGCAGCAAGGCGTTGGTGAGTTTGGGATGAACGAATGGAACCGTCTGGTCGAGATCCATACCAATACCAAGAGATATACTGGCGAGAACCTCACCCATGAAAAATTGCAAGAGGCGGGAAAGAAGATCGCAACACTGACGTGGGGCCCGAGAATCGATGAACAGTCCGACGACTCCTTCATCGCACACAGACCGGACCCCTACAACCGACCTTTGCCAAAGATACCAGCATTCATGGCAGAATTGCAAGGGTCTATGCCGGTAGAGGCACCGCGGCCGACGTCGCGACACAGTAATCAGATCCCTCCACGCCAGTATTCGGAGATGGCGAACGAGGATGACAAGTTTGTGGTGATAGCTTCTGATGAATTCCCGCAAGTGGTGGAGTCGACGCTTGCTCCTCCCAGGTCATCTCACGATCAGATGACAACAAGTCCAAACGGGTCACAGACGTCAGTCTACATCAACCCTCGTCACAGCGGGGAGGAGTACACACTCGCGAACGGAGCGGTAAAGCAGTCACCTCCACCGCTGCCACCCAAGACTCCAATACCATATCCTCCTGATCCAGTGACAACAAGGCGGACATCGGGACCGAGGGTGAGGATGGGCGGGAGGCCACCGTACCCCGTGGACCCAGACGGACCGCCTCCTGTGGTGAACATGGCGCGGAAGCCCGAATCTAGTGGAAGATGAAGGATTCCAATGCTTGTTAATGTCTGTTATATATGCATGATACCTATGATTCAGGATTTACGGCGACTATTGATCTGTTTGGGAGGTTTATTTGACGCTTTTGATGTCCGCTGGAATACGTCATGTGACGGCAGTACTGCGTCCTGTTGACGGACAAGGCATCTTGTCCTCGCATCGGATGCATGCCTTTGGGGGTGATATTGGATAATTATGACCGTCCATAGCTTGGATAATGTATTGTCTCTTATCCCTCTTGGTCCATCGGCGGGCATTCCTTCTTATCAGTGACCTCATCTGGCACGCCATTGTCACGATTTAGACTTCCCACGTTGTCGTGTGCTACTGTCCAAACAATTCGGCCGTGCCGTGTGTTTGGATCTGCGATGGGGCGTGGCTTGACCCCACCATTCCAGCCACCGCTTAGTAGAGATAGTAGATCTCTTGGCGAGCGTCTCAGCAGGGTTGCATGTCCGTCGCAGGATTCGTCCGAAGATGTTGGCCCACGTTTCGCTTTTGACGTCAGTAGCTTGTTGTATGCCAATCACTGCAAAAAAGATAATATGCAGAGAAGATAGGATGCAGCATATCATTCAGCGTGGCCAATTTTGTGATTATTCTCTTGGGTTTAAATACCAGAACAGCAGGGCTATTTATAAACATGGGATTTTCTTGCTTGGCTTTCCCCGTGGACTCGCTTAGAGGTCAAGGTCCACTTGATCAGTTTACCTTACTGTGGGTGGTTTAGCTAAATCCAGTGGGGGAAGCTAACTGCGCCTCGCGACTTATTGGGACGCGCAAGACTGGCCCAGCCCAGCTCGCAAGGTCATGGCACAGGGGGCGTGTTCCAGGGATCCAATACATCTGCTCTCAACGTCAGTTAAGCTTACAACCACCACCATTTGTTCAACCACGAGAGGTTTTGTGATATCTTTATTCAGACTGCATTCACGACGTCTTTGACACTTTTCTTCTGTCGCAATCGCTCGGTGCCCGGCTGCGACTCATCTGTCTCTCACTCTTTGCGGACCTATGGTATTGTGGACAGGGGGACGTCACTAACGAAGCTTACGATCGATCTATGAGCCTTTCTCTAAGACTATGCTTCAATTGACTGTCACGACTTCACGATAACGGGTCTTCCTCTGCGCCACGGCCTGGAACTCGACTACATCTACCGGGAACATTGTAATTTCGCCCAGGACCTAACGACTAACTCCCACCCCCTTCCGCAGGCTTTCCAGCCTTGCATCCCTCACCATGGACAACGTCCCAACAATCCTCTACTCCGCCAATGAAATATACGCACGAGCATCCAATTCCACATCAAGCGCCGACACCGCAACACGGCCACCAGTATACAAAGCGGTTGGGATATCGCTCGCGGTAGCATCAGGATTATTCATAGGGGTATCATTCGTGCTGAAGAAGCTCGGGCTGCTCAAAGCAAACGTCAAATACAATGAAGAAGCGGGTGAAGGATACGGATACCTCAAGAATGCGTGGTGGTGGTCGGGCATGACGCTCATGATACTAGGGGAGGTGTGCAACTTCGTGGCATATGCGTTCGTCGACGCCATCTTGGTCACGCCGCTGGGTGCGCTGTCGGTGGTCATAACGACGATATTGTCGGCGATATTCCTGAAGGAGAGACTGAGTTTTGTGGGGAAGATTGGGTGCTTTCAATGTATCGTCGGATCGGTCGTTATCCTCCTGAATGCACCGGAGCAGTCGTCTGCCGCGAACATACAGGAGATGCAGAAATATGTCATCGCACCAGGGTTTCTCAGTTACGCTGGAGTCATCATAGTGGGGTGCGCGTTTATTGCGTTGTGGGCTGGTCCCAGGTATGGCAAGAAGAGCATGCTGGTCTACCTGTCCGTCTGCAGTCTTGTTGGAGGGTTGAGCGTCGTCGCAACACAAGGACTGGGTGCTGCTATTGTGGCACAAGCCGGCGGGGAATCACAGTTTAATCACTGGTTTCTCTACGTGCTGTTCTTGTTTGTGGTGGCTACACTCCTGACGGAGATCATCTATCTGAATGTAAGCATTTTCCTCCTAAACACGCTTGTCCCCTGCTAACCATGAAACAGAAAGCGCTCAATCTCTTCAATGCGGCGTTGGTCACCCCTACATATTATGTTTACTTTACCAGCTCGACCATTGTCGCATCATCCATCCTGTTCCGAGGGTTCAAAGGAACTGCATCTGGGATCACGACGGTCGTCCTTGGCTTCCTGGTGATATGCTCAGGTGTTGTCTTATTGCAACTCTCGAAATCGGCAAAGGATGTACCAGATGCAGCTGTATTCAGCGGCGATCTGGATCAAGTCCGGACGGTCGCCGAGCAAGAGCAGCCAGAATCGGAACCGAAGCCCGATGCGATCCGTGGTGTTGCTGGCATTATTCGATCAATATCGGTCTCAAGACGAAAGATGGAAGAGGAAGAAGCAAGGAGGGTGCACGAGGATCGAATGCGCGACTTGAACTCAATAGGGGAGGACGACGCGTACGAATGGGACGGCTTGCGGAGGCGGAAGACCAGTTCCACCCGTCCTAGCACAGCATTGTCTCGGAAGAAGACCGTACATCCACCACTAGGCATGTCCCATTTCCCCTCGGAGACGGAGGATGGTCATGGTCACGGTGTGGAAGATGATGACGGAAACGACTTCTTCACCAACGTGGCTAAGCGTGCCAAATCCGTCCTCCATGTCCAGCGGAAACCTGTTGGTAGTGGTACTGCTGCTGAACATAATGAGGGCGTCTCGTCTGTTCCGTTGACAGAAGTCACCCTGCCTCCATTCAAGACTGAGGAGGAATTCGGCACTAGAGAACACGTCTACGGCCTTCCCGAGGGACTTCTGCCCCAGTCTGAAGATCGTCATCTTAACTGGGCGGCTGAAGTGGGCACTCCACCTCGGTCTCGTGCCAACACTTTGGCACCGACCCCGCCTCCTCATGCTGCCAAGCCACAGAACGCGAAGCGGCAGTTTTCCTTCCAGGCTGCTTTCCACCGACACAAATCGACTGATGGGACAGTGGAAAGCAACGATTCCACCCGGCCACCTACACGATCTGGACTCGGCTCGCGGGGTAGCAGCAAGGCCCACCATCAATTCCCGCGGAACATCAAAGCTACGGAAGAGGAGCGGTTAGGGCTTGTGACGGGCGACTCGAGAGCGGAAAGGGTCATTGACCGCGAACAGCATATCCCAGATACTCGAAGCGAGAGCTCGGGCTCGAGTGATGGTTTGGGCGTTGAAGAGCTACCAGATGAATGGCGTGTCAGCGGCAGTGCGAGCGCCGCGGTATTACCAGCCTATCTGTCTGGTTTGAGCGGAGTCAGTAGGATGAGCGGTTCGCCGCATCTAGGCGCACACACTTCTCCCAGATTGGGGACCCAGACACAGAGTTCAGCGGCTGGGGCACCTCAGCAACAGCAGGCTCCGATGTTACCGCAGCTGGCGAGGGTGACGAGCGATGAGGAAGAGTACTTTAATGTGCCGCACCCGCGGCCAGCTGGAGGGAGTGGCGGCGGTGGGAGTGGTGGGGCGTTCATATGAAGGCTGCTTCTGGGCTCGTTTGAGATGGGTTTTGGATGGATTGCGACGCTATGTTGGAAAGGGATTGTCAAGTGTGAATATACCCACTGGGATTTGTTTAAGGGTTCGTTTGCTTTTGCAGGCTCTGAATGAATCAGTCATGAGGTAACGTGCTTCTGGTGATTGCTGTGCTGTCAAGGCAAAGACCGGACAGTGTGCGGAGTTTGGATCGGAGGACGGCCTATAGATAAGCATTGAGTTTGCTTAACATAAAGCAAGCCAAATGAACAATAAACGCTCAATTGCAAAATGTCCCTGACATGAATATTAAATTGTGACCTGCTGAGCCATAACTAAGCCGCGTTCTCCTACAAAACATGGGATAATTTCCATCTCATCTTGTAAGACCAGAAACTGTCAAATCTGGGTGGTGGCGCCACGATCAGACTACGGCAGAAGACGTCAAAGCGGGCCGATCCCGCGGGAAGAGGACACGAATGGGAGCTGTGGAGCGAGGGAGCTTGGGCCGACCCAACCAAGATCCTCCCTCTCCTTCCAATTTGTCCAGACCTCACTCATTAGATACAGCTATTGTGCGAGATTTACACGCAGTAAATTCAGACAGACGCTCAAACATCAATTCGGCTCAGTGTTAAGACGGGGGCCGAGGTCTTCTTCTCCAAGCAATCCCAAGAGCCGTGGGGAAGTACCGGGTTCGCGTCCACACGACGAGACCCCGGATGCACGGCATTGGTGGTGGCAGGGCAGTGTGGGCGCTTGCATGACACCGTCGCCGTTGCAAGTCAACCTTAGCTTGCTCACCGTATCCTCTCCCTGGAAAAGGCCGAGGGGGCATGCGAGCAAGCAGACGTTTTGGAGCAGTTGTGCTCGACAACAAACGGTTGACATTTGCAGCGCTTGACAAGCAGTGTTGGTGTCGGCACTGGTGAACAAGGTGTTCTGATTCACTGCTGCACGTGTGTTGATACTGTGGGCATGTGAGGGCAACAGACACATGTGACCAGGATACAGGATATGCTCTGAACAGATCCGAGGAGCATCAACACCGCCTCCTACCGTGAACCACCGACACGCATACCACATCACCGCCGCAACCATGTTCGGCTCCAGCTTCGCCTTCGTCGCCCCTCAAATGGCGGGCCCAAACTCGCGTGGGCGAGAACGCGGCCCTCCTCCACCCGCAACCCCCGTCGTCTTTCCTCACTACGTGCCTCCAAGCTCCAACCTCCCGTCCTCTGCTCAGACTGAGTACAAGACCACCTTCGACCAGCAAGCCGCAAAATACATCTTCCAGCTCTTCTGCTCGATAAAACGGCCCACGGACATCACCGCCGCACACCTGGAAGCACTGAACGTGCGGATCGACGAGCCGGTGAGCTTGGAGGAATTGATCCCTCGCGCGGAAGACGGCGCGAGTTTCCTGCCGCCGAAAGAATGGGAGGAGGCGCCACGGTCTGAATATGACACCTCCAACACGACAAACAGCTCCTCGTCATCCTCCACAACTACCTCTTCGGTGTCTTCACCTACGAGCTCCGGTCCGGTATCAGCATACAGCCCGAGCCGTCCTCTCAGTAACAACTCGTCGCCGCCAACTCATGAGACGTATTACACGCGCTTGCGAGAACTGCGCTTTAACAATGCAGATGCCTTTGCGGATATCCAGCGCCTGCCGCCGGAGCCTGGCAAACCGATCAGGCCGCGCACGGCGCACTTCCGACGCTTCTACACGGCCCTGGATATGCTGGCGCAGTACTGGGATACAAGCGAGGATGGAGATGCCATGGGATGTCAGAGTGGGAGTGCCAGTGGGAGCGAGGAGGAGGAAGAGGCGGAGAAATCGGCTGCAAATGTACAAGGAGGGAGTGCTGGAGAGGTGACTACTGGTACTGTTGGAGACGCGACAGCTGCAGAACCGATGGAGACAGACTCGCCGCCGCGGAAGAAGCATAAGAAGAGTCGCCCGTATAAAGGCCGGCGGACAGGTACAGGGCGAGATATGCCGGAGCAGTTCCGCGAGGATGCAGTGAAGGCGTTTGTCGAGACAGTAGCATGGATGTTTGGATGTACTGCTACGTACGTGCTCTACCCCCTTCTTGTTGCCCATCCCGCTCTTCCCCTCGTCCCCGTGCATAAATAGCTAACACATCCCAAACGGACAGGCCCCCTCGCGCCCCGCCTCGCTTCCAACTCCACACCGCCCTCCTTCCCGTCCGACAAACATGCCTCATCTACCGCATCCCCACCTCCCGCGCGCTCGCCCGAGCCGGTCACCTCGAAGGGCCCCTCAGCGCCGTCCAATGCCGGGGCGAAACGTCCTTCACGGCCTCCAACCCAGCAGCCACAACCTCTCCATCCGTGCACCACCCCGCCGCACTGGACCTACTACGCGAAGTGGGCAGTCTCCTACTCCTAGCACAAGAACGCGCACGCGAGGGCAAAGAGGAGAAGAAGCCCGGCGAGGGGTTGTGGTGGGTGTCGCGGCGGCGGTGGGGCGGCGGCGAGGGCGGCGAGGGCGGGTGGGTCGAGAAGGGCGATGCGGGGGTTGGGGGAGAGGAGATTGTCGTTAAGGAGCGAGAGGGCCAGGCTCTGCCGCACTCTAAGGCGGATGAGAGAGATCGCGATGCCAGGAAGAGGAGAGGCAGCCGCCGCGAGGATGCCAAGGATAGTCGCCGTAAGAGCGCGGGCGAGGCGTGGAAGACCCTCAGGCCGGGAATGGGATTGTGGGATAAGCGCGTAAGGTATCAGCGCATCGGAAGACCGGCTACGGAGGAGGGTTGGGATGATGTGAGAGAGCCCTGCACTCTGCCCTTTCCCTTTTCCCTCTCTCTTGCTTTTTCGTGACGAGCCAAGAGACGCGAGTGCCTGCTGATGATACGTTGTACTAACAAAAAAACAAACAGATCTTCATCTTCTCCTCGCTCAACCACCATATCTCCATCCTGCACGCGCGCGTGCACGCCGCTTATATTGACTTTTTAACCACTGGCCACCCTCCTTCTCCTGTCACTACCACGGGGGATTCAGCAGCGGCAAGGCTTCCAACCGGATGGGACGAGCTCCGCCTCCGCCGCAGCAAGTGGTACGATCTCCTGGACGCGGAGCAGCGCGTCGAGGCGATGCGCGCTGTCACGGGTGTTGTGGGGTATTTGATGCGTGGGCCGCCTGCTGAAGCCGGGGGTGTGGGTGGGAGTGTGCCTGAGAAAGACCTGGGTAGAGGTGCGGAGTAGGTCGGCTTGGATGGAGTGGGAAGACGGTATGTGTGGATGTGGATGTAGCGGAATCAATGGGAATCTAATTGCGCCGTAGCCACTGGAAGGGAGACGGGCATCTAAAAGGGCGGATTTAAAAGGGCAATGTAATGTCAGGCAATGCAATGCGTGAAGTGAAGTGGATTTGGAGGTGGGAGAGATGTGCGTCTTCATGGGTGTTGTCATCGTCTTCGGAAGAAGAAGAAGAAGAAGAAGAAGAAGAAGAAGAATCATTACGCATAAATGCATGGATGGATGAGTACATAAGGTAGATGGATGGACAAAGAGGTAGGACGTGAATAGGTGTGTGTGAGGTCAAGGGCAGCCCTTCCTAAAGGAAGCTGCCATAACAAGCCGAAGGAGAATGGCTGTGTATGTCAACAGCGGCCCACCTGCCTCCGCACATCCATGGCACAAATAGACCGCAGAAACAGCTTAATATCATAAGGTAGTTTTTCTATCTAACAACTGATCTATCAAAGAAGAGGCACGATCCACGAAAGGACCCAAAGACACAGCCAACCTGCAGTAGCAAGCAGGCATACACAACATAGCTCCGATCAGAAAGGTTCAAATTGTTCTTGCAAAGGTGGTGAAGTTGGGCCCAGAACATATCTACAGCGCCCACCTCCCTCACCGGAAGCGAGGAAGAGCGAGTGCTGAATAGTTGGCATACAGGCCGTCTCGTCACGCCGGAGTATAGTTGTGTGAAGAAGAAAAAGAGAAAAGAAGAAGAGAGCAAGAGCAGGCGTCGTCTGAAGTAGCGCAGACGATCGGAGCTCGCCAACGCGCGCACGTGATACTGCTTATATTCTGCTGAAGGCGGGCGAGCGGGGTGATCCGACGGAACGGAGGAGCGCGCAGCAAACTCGCAGCCTGCTCGGCAAACTCCTTGCTGCTTGCTATCCCAAGTCTGCCTCTTAAGGGCTTCGCTGCTGGTGCTCAGTTGGCCTGTCTGCGTTGCGCTGAGCTGGTCAATTGCTGAGTAGTCATCATGGCTTCATTGAGAAGCAGCTGTCGGGCTTCACGAGCTCTGCTTGGCGGGCTCAAGCGTGCGTCGAGCCGCTGTGCTGCCAGTGATGAACTCAAGCTGTCTCGTGCCGCTGCCCAATGGAGGCCGGTGTCGACGGTTTCGCTGGATGCTCAGCAGAAGGTCTGACTCAATTGCTTTTCCCACCGTTGTCGTGGGCCGCTGCTGATCATGCTGTATGTAGCTCCTTGCTGCGCATCTCAAGGAAGCAGATCCCGTCGTGTATCAGATAATAGAAAAGGTACAACCACTCTTCAACAAGCCATGAAGGAACGGGATTGACTCGGTGCAGGAGAAACGAAGGCAGAAGCACTTCATCAACCTGATTCCATCGGAGAACTTCACGTCCCAAGCGGTTCTCGATGCGTTAGGCAGTGTTATGCAAAGTACGTACTTGAAGACATAGCTTGCGAGTTACGGACCATACTGAGCGCTTGAGTTAGATAAATACTCGGAAGGATACCCAGGAGCAAGATATTACGGAGGCAACGAGTTCATCGACGAGTCAGAACGGCTATGCCAGCAGAGGGCACTGGAGACATTCGGGTTGAAGCCAGAAGAATGGGGTGTCAATGTACAACGTAAGTCATAGCCATCATCACATTAGACGATTGCTAACGCCTCCAAGCTCTCTCTGGCTCTCCCGCAAACCTCATGGCGTACTCTGCCGTCCTTAACACTCATGACCGCCTGATGGGCCTCGATCTCCCTCATGGTGGCCATCTGTCCCACGGATACCAAACCCCCACAAAGAAGATTTCCGCCATATCAAAGTACTTCGAGACGTTACCGTACCGACTCAACGAGGCAACAGGCCTCATCGACTACGACGCGCTCGAATCCAATGCCACCCTCTACCGGCCCAAGCTGATCGTGGCCGGGACCTCCGCCTACAGCCGACTGATCGACTACGAGCGGATGCGCGCCATCGCCGACAAAGTCGACGCCTACCTCCTGAGCGACATGGCCCACGTGTCCGGCCTCGTCGCCGCCGGCGTCATCCCCTCTCCCTTCCAATACTCAGACATCGTCACCACGACCACACACAAATCGCTGCGCGGCCCGCGGGGGGCCATGATCTTCTTCCGCAAAGGCGTGCGGCGCGTGGACAAGAAAGGCAAAGAAGAGCTCTACGACCTGGAGAACCCCATCAACTCGTCCGTCTTCCCGGGCCACCAAGGCGGGCCGCACAACCACACCATCGCCGCGCTGTCCGTCGCTCTAGCACAAGCCCAAACCCCCGAATTCAAATCCTACCAGCGCACGGTGCTCAGCAACGCGAAGGCCCTCGCCGCGCGCCTCGGCGACGCCAAAGAAGACGGCGGGCTGGGCTACACCATCGTCTCCGGCGGCACCGACAACCACCTCGTGCTGCTCGACCTGCGCGACCGCGGCGTCGACGGCGCCCGCGTCGAGCGCGTCCTCGAGCTCGTCGGCGTCGCCAGCAACAAGAACACCGTCCCCGGCGACAAGTCCGCGCTCAAACCCGGCGGACTACGCATGGGCACCCCCGCAATGACGACGCGGGGGTTCACGCCGGACGACTTTGTGCGCGTGGCGGAGGTCGTCGACCGCGCCGTGCGCATCACGCAGCGCCTGGATAAGGCGGCGCGCGAGGAGGCGCAGGCCCGTGAACGGAAGAATCCGGGCAGCGTTAAGGCGTTTTTGGAATACGTGGGGACGGGAGAGGAGGTGGCGGAGATTGTGGAGTTGAGAAGGGAGGTGGAGGATTGGGTCGGCACGTTTGCGTTGCCGTGGGAGGCGCAGGCGGCTTGATTGTGAAGGGGAGAGAGCGGGCTGGGATGGATGGTGGATGGGAAGGGAGGGTGAGCACTGCATCTATCATACTGGAATGGAAGGGAATGGAGCAAGAGTCGAGGGCAGTCAAGTTCACAACGTGTCACCAATGGACTGGATGGGATGGGATGGGATGAAATAATGCAAAAGAAAAGAAAAATATATAGGAGGAAAAGGGAGAAGGGAATTGCTCGTCCTCTAAAAGCTTTTTAAAATGGTCTCTCAACAAAAAAAAATGAAGCTTATCATTTATCACGGCGTCCAGCTCCACACTACCTACCTATTCCCTGCCTATTCCCTGCCTATTCCCTAACCTTCAGTCTTGCTCTCATTTACTCAGCTACTCATTTACGCATTGGCATAAGAGGTGGTGCTGTGTTGATTGGACAACGCGCCGAACAAGCATTGTTCCAGTGCAGAGACACTCGGGGCATTGTTTACCACACGCTCAGGCATTACACAGCACACTCTCAGCTTAGGCTTTCAGCAAGTTATAAAACCCCTCATTTCATTCAAAGGACTATTTCATTCCGCGGTCTATTTTCATTCATTCATACGATGATATGCATCAGCAGTTCCAAAAAGACCCAGATCAAAAGGCGTGGAGCACACAGCTAGCTAGGTAGCCAAAACCCCGGCTGGCCCGCTCCCTTTCCATCCCATGTGTCACTACCGGCCTGTAGAGACATATCCACGGCGCCGCGGGCCGGAGGGCGTGTGCCCCCGTTTCTCCCCTTAACTTTTGCTTACTTGCTTCATATCTTCTCTTTCTAAAAGACCGACCCCAACCCAGGAGCCGGCTTTCATCCCCGGACCATTGCGGCGGAAGTCTTTTCTCACTGCCCTCAGCAAAGAGAAGCGACCCACGCCGAAAACAGAAACAGATTTGGGAGGGGACATGACGCGAGACTTTCGAAAAGGATGTCACAGATGCCTCCCCATGACTAGGTCGTAGAACAGAGAAGAAAACGCCGGTGGTAGGTATTCAAAACGCGTGCGTCAGAGTCCGTAGCACATCAGAGCTTTTGGTGCGGAGATATCCCGTAAACAGAACCAAGGAGCGGGACCGAAAGGGTATACACAGCAGATATCGTGAATATGAACAGAGATTGCAATGAGGATTGGTCCGAGCCAATGTAAAGAGTGGTCCAAGCGACCCATCTCGGTCGGGCGGAGAACCTTCCTGATGAATCTGTTGGCCTCCGATGAATTGGCCACTTGACTCTGTGCTGTGGCTTCTTGAACAGGTCAATGACAAAAGCGGCGTGGAGGAGTCCTTAGCCATTCGGCCACAATATCAGTCCCGGGACGTATAGCTCCTGGCTCGACTCCGCGAAGCCCCTTCCACGTCAGGCCGTCCATGGCAAGAGTGCCTTGTCGAGTGCGTCGACACTTGCTTTCGTTATGACTGAAGAGCGCCGGCTCATGGAGAGCTTCGAACCTGGAGAACATTCTCCAAGAAGTCAACGGTGTGTCATCAAAGCTGCGCTGGATCCGTCCAGAACGGGACTCATCGGCGGGAGAACAGTGATTGTATCCCTGTGACGATGTCGAACCAGCTGCTTGGTGCAATAATCCTGATCACGGCGGTCGCAGGAATCGAGTTCCAGAAATGACAACCCAGACGCCAACACCCATGGTAAAGTCTATAGTAGCCGATCCGAACTGAAGGTATCCATGTAGTGGGATCCAGTAAGAAGAATAGGTATTCCTGCTCCAAGTAACGCCTTCCCGTATCATGGATTGAAATCGAGAATGCGTAGATAAAAGTTGACCCCGAAGATACAGTATCTTAAGCACTTTTTGACGCCATCATGACAGACTCGCCGCTGTTAAGAGCGTGTGGTTTAGGCTGGTCCGCTCAGCCTCAAGGAGCGTGATGTAGGGAACAGGATCCGTGTCAGCCGAACCATAGGGAAAGAGAGATCGTACAAGCTTCCTTGTCGCCTCGGTATTCGGCGTCATTTAGCAAGAAGTGAAGATCCACTTTCTAGACCTGATGCATCGGACAACCCGCTGGCAAGGAAGACGGCGGGCCTGCCATTCAAAGAATGACACACTTTCTTCCGCTATGGCCACGCCCGTGACGACCCTTTTCCCTATAACGGTAATGATGATCTCTGCCGCCCATATCTCCTGGTCCGGATGCTCCAGGCCCTGCACCCCGTCCCGCCATATTGCGGGCATAAGCTTGGCGTTGCTTGCTGAGAGCCCGTACGACATCATAGAAGGCTTTCTCGACATTGATGCAATTCTTAGCTGATGCTTCCACGAAGTCACAGCCTAACTGTCGAGCAAGTGCATGGCCTTCTTGTGTTGAGACCTCTCTTTCATGCACGCGGTCACTCTTGTTGCCAACCAGCATTATAGGAACTTGCATAGCTGCCGCTGCACCGAAACCCGCACCTGCATATCCGAGACCCGGAGAACTAGCTGCAGAGGTCTCTTTCACTCGTTGAATCTGATGATGAAACCGCTCGATGCGAGTGAACGAAGATCTTGACGAGATGCTGTAAACCAGTACGAAACCTTCACCATCTCTTATCCACTGATCTCGTAGTGCCGTATATTCTTCTTGCCCCGCTGTATCCAAAACCTCTAGCATGCATGATTGCCCATCAATAACAACTTGCTTGCGGTATGAATCCTCAATCGTTGGATCGTACGTTTCCACGAAATGATTTAGACATAACTGCAGCTGTCAGCTTACATGTTTGCCTTGCACAAACGCTCCATATCCTTACCTGGATCGTTAATGCGGTCTTCCCTACACCGCCATCTCCCAGCACCACCAGTTTGTATAGGTTCATTTTTCCCGACATCTTGGTTTATCGCAGGGACTTGGGATCGTCAGAATCCGCCGGTGTTTCCAAGATCCCAACTATTTCGAAATGGATGGAGGAAAGGTAGGGAAGGCCCAAAATTAAACAGTGCACAGCAGCGGCGCGGTGGTACAATGCCGACAAATCAAGACGGCTGGCCACGTGGGATTTTGAAAACAGCTTCCCGGTCCAAGGCGATTCTGCAACCGCCCACGCACGAGCAAACCGGTGATTTTCCCTCCAATGAAGAGCAGATCGCTAACTTTTGTAGGGTGACAGGCGCCCACGATGATGTACGAGGATCACTGCAGACCAAAGTGAAGAGAACCAATCGCTAAGCTGAGAGTATAGCCGAGTAGATGTCTTTGAGCGGGATGTTTCGAAGTACTCCTGCAAGAGAGCTGCAGGACCGACGTCTATGGGACCAGCACCGACGATTCGAAATGTGACTGCAGAACAGCAAACCCGCAATGTGGTGAAACGGAGGTAGGTGAAGTTGGCGTATATGTATTCCAGACGGGATAAGTATCAGAGCCTGAAGGTTCCACGATGACCGTTACACCGTGATCCAACGTGATCAACGATCTAGGTGCGGCCGAGCAAGCGTGTAGTTGGGGTATTGGATATGGAGGACGGCGGTCCGTGGCCCGATCCCAAGCAAGCAAGCAAGGGCGGTTGGGATAATGTACGAAGGGTGGGCGCTCGCACGCAAGCGGGATAGTAACGAGAGTAAAGCTGGCCCCTTTGTATGCAGTGAGACTGGTGGAATTTCAAGACATAAGGGCACCAAAGAATAGATGGTAAGGTGAGAGCTCCAGCTGTCGGTCGTGAGGTGAAGGTAAGGCAAGGTCGACGGGGGGGCAGGAGCTGCTTGCTGCTAGAGTTACAGGAAAACACTAGGTAAATGATACCGGTAGTGGCTCGGTAGTCAATCTGCTCCGCGATGAATTGTGCTCGAGCCAATTGATATTGTATCGAGGAGTGAATTTGTGTGAGGAGTGCTGTCTCAATTCTGATGCAATAAATTTGGATTTTATTGCAATACCTGATCAATAAAGGTCCGAGAAGGTCGGTGTATGTGAGGGTAAGGTACTTCTAGGAGGGGAGACGCGAGCATGTTCTGGGGGCCGTCAGGGTGCGGAAGATTTTGGGTTCTTTCCCAGCGCGCGTTTGCAGACACCCACCAAAAAAGATAACAATTCGGACAGTCTATGCGTACGGTAGTGGACCGAACACCCCATTTTACTCGGACCCTCCCCGAGGACAAGCAGGCAGTGCAAACATGCAAAATGGTCTACTCCAACAACACTCGGATTCTGAACGAGGCATATGGTGCCATGAACCACGAGCCTTTCACAATAGGGAATTCTGGTTGAAGATCTCCACGACTAACTGGAGAATGGCCCAGGTCAAAACGTCCTGCTAGTACCGGCTGGGTCAGGATATACCTCACGGGAAGCCCAACTTGAAGCTAAGACGAGAGCTCTGACCAAGTATAAAGGTATCCAGAAGCTCTTTGACGGCGATTTACGGAATATTGGCCTTCTCTATTCCGCTTGCTTTTGACGATGGAGTTCTCCCCTGATCACGAACTGTGATCATGCTCGCTCATCGACAGATCTGACAGGGCTGAAAGGTTACAGTCAATCATCCTCCGATGACTGATTGCATTCACTGTTCACTTCTACCGTTCACTTTGATCCTTCAATGCCAGAAATCTCAATTAACCTCCAATCTCAAGGGCCCCTTAACCTTTCGCCTACCTTATGCATGCTCCTTATCTTCTCAACCTGGAGATGTTTGTTGCGTGATGGCTTCTCTCTCACCCTGAAGCCCTCCCTCCTTCGGGTTGTGCGCTACACTTTGCTGGAAAGGGAATGGCCTCATGGAGAAGGAAAGCACAAGGGATCCACGGTGGAGTCTCCTGGGCCCGAGGACCCTCACAAGCCGACGCTTCTTTTGAACCTTAGTCTCTCACCCCGCGCGCGTAGCCAGCCGGAGCGCGTTGCTATCCTCGCCGGCGGCCAGGCCTGGGCCACAGAACATCAAGGCCGCCTCGTGCTATCTCGCGATCAGTGACAAATAGCAGACCATCAAGCATGTGATAAGTGCATCGCCCTCTAATCCATCACCAAAGTCGGGTTGAATATGTGATTGCTTCTGCTTCACCCAATGGAGCCAGAATTGACCGAATCGATGAATATTTTTGTTGTTGCGGTCAAAAATATTTTGGTTGTGCGCGCAAAATTTTTTCTTAGCGGCAAGCCATTTCGCACACAATGCATCTGATCCCTGAACATCTTTTACACCCGTCCTAACTCCTCCTGCGACTTCGCTCGGTAGCGCCTGCGCAATCGAGGGCCTTGCAGCCTTTAGCTTCAAGCCTCCAAAGCCATAGTTTTGGTTCGTGGTTCTTCTTTAGCCCACTACTACTGTCTTGTAAGCCAACTGAGCCGGGATCATTGTTCTTGGAACTTTCCGTCAAAGTTCACAGCCAGCAAGGTCTATCGTGGTTATGCCCTGCGGCTAGCTTGTTCCAAGCAAATACAAGACAAACGCCAAGGTCCCTCTATCTGAGGGTTTGATGTGTGTTATTTCTCGACCACGAGGGTCCTTTCCTCAATTGCGGCGTTGATGATGTTGTGGAGTGGTGGTGCCGAAGGACGGCCCGAACGTTATTCAGCTTCCTAATGCAGACCACCTACCTCACTCAGGAAATGCCTCCAGGCTCACTCCAGTCTTTCTTTCGTCCGTACGGAGCAACGCTGCCGTTGGAGTAAGTGTGCACGACTCTGCAGCGTGCAGGAAGCCTGCCGCTCAGAACCCTCTTGTCACTCCTCTTCCCGGCTTCCGCTCGCACCAAAGCTTCAGCCTCCCAGCACCACTGCGTCGGCATCGGCAAACCGAGACTGAAAGCTCCTAGCGGATGCAGTAAACAATATGCCGGCCTCCATCATCCCACCCGCCTCTCTATGCACGCCGGCTCACTCCCGCCAATTATCTCTTACTTGCCATGTCCTAGACAGCGGACGACGTTCCGCTGGCGGGACAGCAAGCTGCTGGCCTTCTGCGTGGTTGTTTTAGACACGGGAGGACGGAGGACGGATTAAATGGATTGCAGCACCCCAACCGAGCAGAGACACTCTCCACAGCGGAGAGATAGTTGGGCGTGATCGAGCTGCAGCACTCTGTAATCACATCACCAGCGGTTGCCCGTCCGTTGAGCTGAGACCTCTCCAATGCTTTGATTCACTTCATTGTTGCCAGCTTGTGCATCGTGCAGATTCGCTACGGCATATCTCCGTGACATCCGTCGGCCCGCTCCTCAAGCTACCGGAACAAGGGAGTTGACAAGAGAGAGACCAACGATGTCGCTCCTGAGCGTTTACCTGTTGTAGTAGCAGATCATCCGTCTGCAACGGACCGTGGACTGAAGATGATGCCGTAGTTCGCAAACAAGCTGTTCACTTCGTACCTGCACATACCGGGTTCGGAGTTATGGCAATTTGTCGGCGATATCAAGCTGTCAGTCAACCCGTTGCATCCTCCAATGCAGAAGGGGACGGGTAATTACTCGGCCCTAAAGGCGGATTGATGCTGATTAGATGCCGTACGGAGCTCTCGGGGTGTCCAATTGTCCAATCAGAAGTGTCAAATCTCTGCAAGTCCAGCTCCAAAGCTTGTCAGCCCAACAAAGCCGCCTTGGGCTGCACAGTGCATGGCTGATCAATTATCGGGTCTTTCTTTTTAGTCATATCAAGAGGTGATGACATTTTGACAGATAGCTTATCTCGCATCTGAAACATTATTGCGAGTCTTATCTACGATAACCTTTTCTTTCCCCAGAGTGATTTGATGCTTTTTGCAATTTGTGTTCGGTTGCCTGCATGAGTGGTCATGTGCATGCAGGAGACGAGAGGAGGAAAGATAGCTGAACACAGCACCACATGTCTGACTGTGGGTATGCAATCATCCGAGAACCATCCGAGAACCAAGACGGTGCTACGCATCTGTGCCTGTAATGGGGTGGTTCACTTCAATCCGGCTGGAGTTTTGTGGTGAGGGATATTGCCTGTTTCCCCGCTGCGGACTTGTATTTGGTGAAGCAGCATCCTGGCACTCCTGATGCATGTTTCATGCAGGTTCAACATGTTTGTTCAGGAGAAATCACCCCAGGCATGCGCTGCCGGTGAGTTGACATCCTCTGGAGATATATGGATGTGTGTGCAGGCACTCAATATCGGAGTCGCCGCGACAATCACCCCAAGCACTTTGGGGGAAACATCTAACCCCGTCATCAGTGCCCTCCAGCATTGCCAAATTCCAATACACAATGTCTGCTACCTGATAGCAATGTACGCCTCCTCTTGGCAAAGCTCAAATACCTCCAAGAAAAGTCATCATTGCTCGGTCAGGGCTCCCACTGGCCCCTCTACTCCCATCAAACCCCTGCCGGCCGAGAAAAGCCCCCGCCCCTCACTCCCGTGGACCCGGAGCTCCCATTCGACGATATACCCTTGCGAACGGGGAATATTCTCTGGGCAAATACCGGTGCTTCTGAACTGTCCCAGGAGTTCCCAAATTGATTGAATCCGGTTGCATGCATAAGGTATGAGCTGAATCCGCCCTGGACCAGGAATTGGCATCACCATCGATTGATAACGAAACGCGGAAAATGCGGGGTAGCTCCGGTCAGGGAAAATGTTAGATACCTTGCGGTACCTATCTCGACCCTAGCATTTAGGTGCGCGGGAAAGTACCTGTACTTCATCCGCCTAATCACAGCTTCCGCCCAGGCCTCGGCTACCGCGCGCCCGATCTCGCCGAAAGGAAGCGCGCGGTGGGCCGCGGCGCGGGTTGTGGACCCCCTCCGCTCCTCGTGCACGACGTAGCGTTGTGGTTGAGTCAAGCAAGGGGAATATCGAGAGCTGATGACACCATCGATTGTTGAACGTCCCTTACATTCGAGTAGATACTGTGAACTTACCAGGACCTGAACGCTGCTTACAAAGGCAAGCAATAGGCGGTCGAAGGGATTATCCTCTTTCTACTTCAGAGATAGCTTTGGCATTGTCCCTCTTTCGATTGGAGGAAGTCCTCGGGCGAGTGAACGGAGTGTGAGGCTGCTCACGCGAGCAGAAAGAGCAGAGCTTCTTCCATCCCACCCTCCGCGGGAGCTATCGATCTACGCTGCTCTCCGCGGCCTCACCACTTACCTCCGCGGTGTGACCATCACAACCATCATCCCTCGACCCTCAAGCCACCTCCCAGCATGACGACCTCCTCCACACCACCAGCACCATCACCGACCCCACAAGCGCTCTTCTTCGACGTCTTCGGCACGGTCGTGAACTGGCGATCGACCGTGACACGCACACTACACTCCGCGGCCGTCCTCAAGCTCCACCGCACGCCCTCCCTCTCTTCCTCCTCCTCCACACTGCCCGCCCGCGTCGCCGCCATCTCCTGGCCGCACTTCGCCCAGCAATGGCGCGATAGCTACAAGACTTTCACGCGGACATACGATCCCTCCTTCTCTTCCTCCTCTTCCACATCCTCCGCGGGGGAGGGCACGACGACAGCAGCACCCTTCCCCACCGTCGACGAGCACCACCTGCGCGCACTACACGCCCTGATCACGCAGCACGACATCCGCGAGCTCTGGAGCGGCGCCGAGATCGAGGAATTAAGTCTAGTCTGGCACCGTCTCGACCCATGGCCCGACTCTTCGCAGGGCCTAGCCGAACTCAACGCCGCGGGTCTCACGCCCGCGACGCTCTCGAATGGGAATGTGAGCTTGCTGCGCGACCTAGCGTACCACGCGGGCTTGCCTTGGCGGCGGCTGTTCAGCGCGGAGATGTTCGGCGCGTATAAACCCCGCCCGGAGGTGTATTTGGGCGCGGTGCGGGAGCTGGGCTTGCAGGGTAGGGAGGGCGAGGTGGCTATGGTCGCGGCGCATCTGGGTGAGCTGGAGGCGGCGCGGAAGTGTGGCCTGCGGACGGTGTATGTGCAGCGGGAGAAGGAGGAGGATTGGGATGAGCAAAGGACGGAGAGCGCGCGGGAGTGGGTGGATGTCTGGGTCGGGTTTGGAGAGGGAGGGTTGAGGGGCGTTGCGAGGAAGTTGAAGGAGTTGACGGGCTCTGAGAATGGTTTTGGAGTCGGCTCGTCACGGCTATGAGGAACGACATGACGGTCTGCAGATGTTTGAGGATAATTTCTGGTATATATATTACATTTGCATCTATAGAGGCAGGATCTCAGGCACCGGTCCGGCCGGGACGATGTTACCCTTGAGCGCATGTGCATAGCCTTTCTTGATCTAGACCAACAGTTAGCATCTTAGCGGAAATGGTCCAGGCAATGGTCAACATACGTGTGGGAAGAAAGTCGTCTTTCGGAAAGCTTCGTTTTCCCAGTACACCTTGCGCAACCAAGCATGGATCCGTGGATAGTCGTACCGGATCATGCCGAGGTTGCACTTAAACATCAAGTAGTACGCCACGTCGAAGCGGATGATCGTTGTAAAGAGCCGGATGTCGGCCTCGGTCAGACGGTCTCCAAAGATATACGGACTATGACCCGGTTCGCCCGTATGCTTCTCCATGCGATCCAGTGCTTCGAAGAGAGGGTACAAGTTGGCCTCATAGGCCTCTTGTGTTGCAGCAAAGCCAGTCTTGTACACGCCATTATTGATCTTATCGTAGACCCACTCATTCATCTCATCAATCTGGCTCCTCAGCTCGCGCGGATAAAGCGGGAAGTTGCTCTCCCTCTTCTCCTCTGGTATAAACTCATCGAACGCCGTGTAGAGCATGCGGATGATCTCGCTGCTCTCATTGTTCACGATCGTCTCGCGCTCGCTGTCCCACAAGACCGGCACCGTGTACCGCGCCGTGTATCCGGGCTCGGCCTTCAGGTACAGCTGCTTGAGCTTCGTGAAGCCGTACAGCGGGTCCTTCGCATCGGTCCCGTCGCGGCCGGAGAAGAACCAGCCTTCGGGCCCCAGCTCGTAGTCTAGCACGACCTTCGGGATGATGTCTTGCAGGCCTTTGAGCGCGTGCACGATGTTCGTCCGATGTGCCCATGGGCAGCCTAGGTTGATGTAGAGGTAGTACCGGCCTTTGGCGGGAGGGAATTCTTTGGAGTCCGGCGAGACGAAGGCGCGGAAGGACGAGACTTGACGCCGGAACTGGCCATCTTTGGAGGCCATTTTGTAGATGTCACCGGTGCGAGAGGCATCTTCCTCAACAGGAGCCTCTTTGGGAACGGTCTTTGTAGGTAGGTCAGCGGTTGCCGGGAAATTGATGGGCATCAAGAATCAGTGTGCGGGACCAGAACGATCACTCACTGTTGAGGCCATGGCTGAAGGCACTTGTCGAGTGGAGCTGAGTCGTGAAGCTGGTAGTCACTGTGGGGTCCTGCGAAGTGAACCAAGACCTGCGGAGTTTAAGAGATACCTCGGGTTAAAGATTAATCTGTTC
Source organism: Symbiotaphrina buchneri (assembly GCA_001599915.1). Lineage (NCBI taxonomy): Eukaryota > Fungi > Ascomycota > Symbiotaphrinales > Symbiotaphrinaceae > Symbiotaphrina > Symbiotaphrina buchneri. The sequence goes on from BCIG01000027.1 coordinate 120,037, forward strand.
ATCAGTGAGAAAGCAATGGGTCTATAAGTATGGTCTGAAGCGGATCCAATTTGTATCCACGTCGCTGTTTGCAGCAGACAAAGGGTGATTGAACATCAATTAAGTCTGCTGGTGATGTGATTCCAAAGCGTTTGTAATCAGAGAATGCGGGGAAGCTCCGTTGCCTGTGCGGTACAGCTGCCTTAGCTCAGCCTGCTGACAAAAGTCTCAGAGATGACGACAGCTTGAAGCGTGCAACTCGCCGTCAATTACTGTGCAATTATGCAGAAAGTAGCTGAAGCTTAGAAATTAGTGATATTTCATCTTGAATGTGCATTCTTATGGAACATGTTGATGGAGGAAATGACAGTCAAAGAGGGAACTGTCAGAGTGACCAACTGATAGAGAGAGCTATCCGTACATTTGTTTACGAGGCACACGGTGCACAACCAATCCAGAAGGTTACGATATCAAGCATAACAGGACCTTACTCTTTCTACCTCCGTACTCCTAGCTGTAATACCGATAACTAGGCGTCCAGACTCTTCCAAGATAATGCCGGACTCGGAGAAAAATATAGATATCTCCATCCACCAGAAGTCTGGGAACAGTCGCTGCAAATCACCGACTACCGGTGCCAATCAATAATACCGATCTCTCCAGAGCTGGATATGTACGGATAAAGCCGTTGCTAGCTTTGCAGATATGGAGGAATACGAGTTCAAAGAGCACATCTGGAATGGAGCGGACCTTCGGATCTCTGGCCCGGTTTCACCATAAAGGACCAGCCTCAAAAACCGTCGACCAGGCAAGTCCCGTACGGCGCGCCAGCGGGCACGTGAAGACTCGGTGGAAATAAATTCCAGATGTCCGAGTCGATCTGGAAGTGTCCAAGAGCGAGGCTTTTTGATCACCCTCGTGTTGGGCTCACGATGACCAACCGGCTCAGGTTAAGGTAGGCTCCACTTCCCGTCACCAAGCCCAATGATAATATTAAGAATGATTGAGCGATGAAACGGCACAGCATGTGGTTTAAGCCGACTTCTGCAAGCCTCATGCACATTGGTGTCCATCATCCTGCATGAGAGTAGCCCAAATGAAAAAGGGGCAGTTGGCACATTGATTGACTGGTCGGCGATGGAAGATTTAGGGCCAATTAATTGCTGCGACCCTGAGATTTTGGGCACCTAACGTAACGGAATATGTGCCACGAAGGCGCAGGGTGCACAAAAGTAGCAATCACAACCGATGAGCGACATGCCCGTATCCCGTAACCGTACGGAGGACTCGATATATCATATGGTACGCATCACAAGATGTCTTTGAAGTCGCTGATAAGTTACCAAGATGACCATTGTCAGCATCCTCAAAAGCTGCGTTCATGTCTTAGTCGTAAGAGGAGGACCGGGTCCGGCAGCTTCCTGCTAGAAAATGAGGATCAGCATCGGACCCAGTAGGTTGGGCGTGAAAAGGTGTGCATTTGCGCTTTAGGTAAGGCAGTAAGACCCGTCCTAACTAAAACACGGGCCAAGCCTCCAGTTGACAGTTTTGACTTTAGCTAACCATTACCGACGCTCCTCCGGTGCCGTTGCCCGTCGATGCTCCGTCTCCTCGAGGACAGCACGCTTACGCCGACCGCGTCCTTCAAAGGACGCGGGCCCAACTAATCACAAGAGTCAGTTGAAGTCTAGCCTACCGTTGGTTCTGGCCCCGAGCCGTGAGTGGCTCATCTTGAAGCCTCATTTCCCGTCTCTCGGCTCAACCTTTGCCCCTTTCAACTGGACCTCCCTAAAGGGTACTATGTCGTCGTCGCCCTCGCCTGTCAATCCTTCAGTCGATCTCTCCCAACCAACCGTTTCCCTGCTCGCAATTCCGTCCCCGACTTCTGGGTAGCCTTCCAATTAGAGTCTGGTAGCAGGTTCATGCTCCTTGCCGCTCCTTTGAACTTTTCCTATTCCAGTCTTACCAGTGGGCTTGCCACGGACGCCCGCGTGCGGCCCAGGGTTCCCGTTGGACCGGTCCCTCTCTTCTGACAGTCCGTCGCTCCTTCGCGTGATATTATTGCTTTGCTTGAAGCCCCGTGTACCAAATTTTTCAAGGTCCATCCTTGTGATCGTATGCGCGCCTCATCCTTTTTCTCTGCAGCTTCGGAGGTTTTTCAATTCCTAATTGAGAGCAAATGCGCTTTCTGATGTTCCTTTCTGGAGCTGCTTGCTCAGGTAGCTGCCGGAAATCCCTTACCCCGCTGGACGTTATTGGCTTGCAGAATCACAGGACAACGTCCTTCCTGCTCCGCGACCATTAGCTTCTCGGCCGTCATAATACTGAGATTATCATTCTTTGCCTCCTTCGATTCGTTCTGCAGCTTCTCGAGACCCTGTCCTTGAAGTTTCGAGATTACTCCGTAGGCTCACTTCTTATGACAATAATCTGCCACGGCTTCCACCTTCAGGTCCTCGACATCATATCCGCAGCTGGTGGCTACCGACAGACAATCCAAGTGGGTCCACTGCAACTCTAATGTAGACGTTTGGCTCGTGCCTTGTACGGGTCTATCCTCGTCGAAGCTGCAGCGTCCGGCAATCCCTCCGACTTTAACGTCACGAGGTGCAACTGCCGTACATCTGTGCTTCGGCATCTGCTTACAAGGTTCTCGCTTTCTTGCATGCACATTCAGTTGGGTATGGAAGAGCCCCCTTGTCGGAGGAGAAATACCCCAGCTATCTGACTGCTAGTTCCATGCGCGGCTGACTGACTGAAGGACTATCATATCTTTTGAGCTCGGGATACCCTGCGGCGTTCTGCTTGGCAGTCTGAGAGATACCCCTCCAGCCTTCTTTGTTTTCAATTCTTATAGTTGGGAAAAGCGTAAGCATTGACCGTCACGGAACATTTCTGAAGTCAGTATGTCCAGCTCCCAGCTCTCTTGATTGCCATTGACCGACATAACCAGGTCCATTGTACAGTACTCGATTCATTCTACACCATAAGGCTAGAGACTGGCCTACCGCTACCATCAAGGACGGATGGACACGGCACCTTGAAGATGTGTGGATGTCTATATACGGGACATTGATTTCCTAGCGGCAAGAGCGGAGCTTTTCTGCTTGTATTACAACATGGCAACCGATATTGAGGATAATGACTATTTCGCTGCCCACGCTCTTCCACCTCCGGGAGATACACCGTATCGATCTCCCGCGATATCCAGACGTTCGTCACGTTATGGTTCTTCATCGCCGGTGCCATCTTCTTCCCCTGCGCCTTTACCTCCCGATAGGGTAGATGAAAGCATGTCCAAAGATACCGCTACCGACGAGAACATTTCTCTCATGGACCCTCGTCGATTTACACCCACCCTTCACGCCTCTTTGGTATCCGAGATTTTGAATCTACGCCGCGAGTTGGATTCCAAAAACGGGTTCTTGGAAAATCTAGAAGCTGCTTTGAAGTCCAGCAAAGACGATAATGAGCTATTGAATCAAGAGCAAAGTAATCAAGCAAAGGAAGTTCGCCAATTGAAGCGTCAATTAAATCTACTCGAAGGGGGGCAGTCCTCCGCTTTTGGGGAGCTCATCAAGGAGCGGGACGAAGCTGTTGAGAACGCTTTGGAAGCCAAAAGAAGGCTTGAAGCTTCCCAAAAGAAGGTCCGCGCTCAGGAAGAGGAGATCGACCGTCTTCATGAAATATGGGATCGTGACCAACAAAGTTGGGAGAGCGATCGAAGAAATCTAGAGCGCAAGGTCCATGTTGTCGAAGGCCGCCTAAAGGCAATACTCCAAGAAGTTGCCGCTCAGCAGGCTGCTGGACTCTCGCATGCCGGTCAGGATAGCGAAGCAGAGGAAGGCACTAAAGATAGTGGGATTGGCCATGGCAGTGACACTGGTAGTGTTCGATCAATGGGCATGAAAAAGGACCGCCCCATGAGTTATGCCAGTAATGCCACGAATGATGCTCATTTTGACTACAAGCGCTCTTCTTCCGTCCTCAGCGGGCCCATGATGGCTAGAGGCGGGCTGAGCTTGGCCGACGAACTTGACACATTCGACGATGACGACAACGCACACCATGAATCAGACATGGAGCCCGAATCCAGGCCTCAGAGCCGAGATGCATATCGACCCAGGCACAGGTCGAAAGCATCTTTAGACCTCACAAACGGACAGATTCCTCCCCGTATTCCAGAGCTGGAGGAATCAACCGAGAATGGAGATATCCATAAGACAAGCGATCAATACCGTTCTTTCAGCACAAAGATCTACGTGGACGCTGGCATCCAACCAACTCCACCAGCCTCTCCAATGGAAAAATCCCCTGATGCAGAGTTCCCCCCTGGTAAAGGACAGCTCAATGGTGGTGCTACCTCTGAAGGCGAGGAAGTCTTCTTGACGCCGGCAGAGGTGCCGTCAGATCCTTTCTCGAATTCCGCTTCTTCCGTCACGACCAGTGTGTCGACACAGACATACGACGAGCCTCTCAGTCCGGTCAATACACGTTCACCTACGAGACCGCCTCCGCCACCTCCGATCTATTTCACGTCCGAACCTGAGACGCGGTCTATTTCTACACAGACGGATGTGGTTGCAGAGACACCAGCATCCCCAACCAGAGCTCCCCCACCGCCACCTATCGCGATGCCCATTCCTACGATCGAAATACACCCTTCGTCCGCACCTGGGTCACCAAAAGAGAGCTTGCTTCCTCCACGCACAAAGGATGTAGCTTGCCAAGCATCAATTATCATGCCAACGGAGACCAAATCTGTCTCTGTTCAGACTGAAGCGATCAAAGTCGACAGGCGTATCATGAACCTTCCACCTCACCTCTTGCCTTCATCCATTTCATCTCGACCAAGTTCTCCACAACATGCAAATGACACGAAGCAGGACTTTACACCCATTCCTGGCAAGGTCCCGTCAAAACTAGGCAGAATAGTCATTGCTGCTTCACCGACGGAGTCATTCTCTTCTCTGGCAGAAACTATGACATCGAAGAAGGCCAGGGAGCCAACTGGTCGCGTTCCTTCTACCAAGCTTCGTTCTCCTCATTCTGCACTATTTGGCGGACACGACTTTCCCAGCTCGGATGACGGGGATGACTATGGTGATGCGTACTTGAGTGAAGCAGATTATCGGACTCCACTGAGCGCTCCCAACCACAAAGTGAAGTTAGAGAACAAGGACGAGAATGGAAAGGAACAGGTACCCCGCATATCTGAAGACTCGGAGCGCCAAATATCCGACAAGAATCGACGACCGGGGAAATGGAGTGCTGCACCTATGAAGATGGAAGGCTCGATTGTTCAAGGTACAACTACCGGGGCTCCTGCTGATCGGGCGAAAGGCAAGCAGCCTCAGCTTGACAAGCCGTTCATGCCATCGTCTGGCAAACCTCAGAACATACGCAAGACCGCACTCAGCTCCAGTGGAAACCCTGCACGCACTCAACAACGTGCAAGAAGTCCCAGTTTACCTACCATAGGGCCGAAAGATGCTATGCCGCCATACCCAGTGCCGACCAGATATAGTTCTCGCAGGGTATTCCTGGATGGGATTGATGGCAGGCAGACACCTACTCCTAATGACGCAGATATGGAATATGGCTTCGGGGAAGCACGCGTGCTGGAGAAGACCGTAAGAAAAAGCAGGTCGATTCAGTCTTTGGCAAAGGATCTTGAGCGTCACCGCAGTCCATCACCTCCCCCTATGCTTTTATCCACACGTGGTGAGCATGATAGCCCGCAGTTGCCTCTGATGCAGCGTGAGGAGACTCGTCCTGACTATGGCCGTTCGAGAGGCCACATGCACCAAGAATCTGGAAAGAGCTCCAATACGACTGCTACAGGCACAACTGGTTTTACGGGCAATGGCTCTACGGCGAACGGATCAGTTGCTGGCAGCAATCAGAACACTACTGTTGTTGATGCGATAGCTCAAACTATGGTTGGAGAGTGGATGTATAAATATGTCAGAAAGAGAAAAGGGCTGGAGCCCGTCAAAGGCGGTGATGACGGAAGCCTGAACGCAAACGGCACCAGACATCGCCGATGGGTGTGGTTGGCTCCTTACGAGAAATCGATCTTGTGGAGCAGTAAACAGCCTACCTCTGGCCCAGCTTTGTTGGGGAAGAGTGGCCGGAAACGTGAGCTCCCTTTATTCAGTTCGACAGTGATTCGTGCGCTGGTTTGTGCTGTACTCGTTCACGCTAACACCTCTGCAGTGCCCATTCAGTCGGTTTTAGATGTCAAAGATGACACTCCCTTTCCCCGCAACTTGGGCCCTTCACCTCCCTTCAACCGCTCCATCCTTATTCTCACCCCAGCTCGTGCGCTGAAGTTCACTGCTACCTCCCGTGAGCGGCATTATGTATGGCTCAGCGCTCTGACATTCATTGCCCATTCATCCCAAGGAGTATCCAACAACACTCTCGCCGGCCTTCCTCCAATACCACCTTTACCAGCACAGCCACCTCGTCTACCTCAACAAGCTGCCCCTCAACTATCTGCACCAGAGCCGGCCCCTCCACCACAACCGACTCATCAGAATGGAATAGCTGCTCTCCGTCGACAACCTATACGTGATTCGATCCGTCTCGCCAAGGGGAAAGCACGCCCGAAACCGAATGCCCGCCTCGACTCCATCAACAGCAGCGCACCGAGCAATAGCATCCCAGAGAGTCGACCAAGTATGGGCTCTACTCAAGACCGCAGTATGCATCTCCCCAGTATTAGCAGCGCCGCCGAGCCCCCAGACGTACCGCGCTTTCACCATGAGACGCACCACGGGCACGGGCATGGCCGCAAACGCAGCAACACAGGTGGGCTTCCACACCGCCGCCTAGGGCCCAGCGTTCCTTCAGCACTCCGCACAGCAAGCATCAGCACGACCGTCACGTCAGCCCCTGAAATACCGGCCGCACCGCCAAGCCTGAGCGCAATCAACGGCGAGCGCACCGCCAATGGGCATGTCGGATGGAGCGGACCGCCGAGTTTCACCACGTCTGCCGGCCGTGGCACCTCGGACGCCGGCGGCTCGTACGAGCCTTCGTACTCGAATGCAGCTCCGAATGGACATGCGGAGCCGCGCGCGAACTTCTTCGAGGCGATCCCAGCATCACAACAAAATGAGCGCGGGATGGTGCGTATGGAGGCCTTCGTGGAGCGCCCGCGCCTGTATGGGGCTGCTACTGCGGGGTACTACGCGCGCGGGAGGGAGAGGGACAGGGAGAGGGATAACCGGTGGGGAAGAAGGGAGCGAGATGACCTCTTTGGATCGACGCCGCCGCTGGCTCTGGACTATGTCTCGGTTGGCGGGGACGCAGATCCGTTCCGAGGATTTTGAGGCGTTAAGAAAGGGATCTGCTCCGCTTGACCAGCCATAAGATAGTCCTTTATCTATTTTTCTTATTTTCCCGTTGCATTGCAGGCAGCATGATACCACATTCGCTTTGACTATTTATTTCAATTTCCCTTACTGAATACGCTGCACATATAATTCGGGTTGGCGGTCTTTTTCGGTGTTACGGGAAGGATCTCACAATATCTCTATCTATGGGCTATGTATCATTAGACATCTGAAGGGCATGGGAATGTAGCTTGTTGTTCTTCACTACCCGGGAGCACGATTCCGGCCTTTGGGGGTATTTGTATAATGAACAGATTGCATACATAATTAAGAGAAGCTAGTTGGGTTGAGAAAAATGAACAGCCCTTGCGTGATATCTACTAGAGAATATAGTGGTAAATGGAGCATGTACAAGAACAGGAGTAGTTTATACTATATTGGAAAATGAGATTGGCTGTGCTAAGTCCCGTCTTTAGCAAGAAGATAGCATCCTAGAGTATGTTGTGCTCAGCGCGACTCTCGCTCAGGGGCTCAGGCACAACCAACAATGTGCTGTTCATATTGGTGTCTCCGTTCGAGGACTCCCAATCTCCAGCCCGAGTTTATAAATATACACCGGCCTGCCAACAGCTTCCGTATCGAGGCGGTACAGGAGAGGTATGGAGAAGGATTTCTATCGCCAGCAATAGCGTTATATATATCAGTAGTCGGGTTTTGTCTCAAGAGCAGCGAGGAGCGGGAGGAGTTTGTGGCAATACCAGCTGGAGCAGCAGAGTTCTGTTATCTCTGCAAAGCTGGCTCTGTGGTCAACGACAAGAAAGACTCGTGAAGCAACGGTGCAATCTTTCGCTCTAAGGAGTTTGTTGTCGATACACTCAAGGCCTCCAGGTCGGTCAACTAGTCGTCCTCTGCGTCGCGAATCGATGTTGGACAGAAAAGTTTCTCGAGAGACGAACCTGGTGGAGGGCGTATTGCTCGCTGAGCTCCAGCGCCGCCTATAGACCGGAGGTCTTTCTTTGGGTCTGGGTCCCAGAGCGGTGGTTTTGCGATGAGTTTTGCGTTGATGGATGGTGTCATCTTGTCTTGTCTTGTCTTTGGGTCACGTCGTCCTCCTCCTGGGCGGTGCAGGACCGGCAACATGCTGATTCTGGGTAAGCCGGAAGAATCGTCAGGATCATCTGAATCGTCAGATTTTGCCTCTTTCTCCCTCTTTGCCTTGGGTACTATCTAAGCATCCTGTATGTCGGTGTCCACCTTCATCTCGTCCATGTCCCCGAGCCCGAGGTCTCCGGGGTCGGCTAATGCGGGGTCATCCTCGTCGATATCTCCGTCTGCTCCCGGGCCCTCCTCATCTAATCAGAGTGGAATGCGCATCACGCGAAAGACAGCTGTCTCCTCGAGCTGGTGCAATGTCGTGGTGTTCTCCGAGGCGGTCTTCAATAGGTTCAAGTAGACGATAGGTTGGTGGATTGGACGCATCAGGGGCGGTTCGTGTCCAACCACGAATGTTTATTAGTATAAGAGAGAGGCTTTGAACGTGTCCATAATGTCCGGTAGGCCCAACCATTGTTGGTCGAGGTCGTTGAGGGTTTGGATCAAAGCCTTGATCATGACGACATTATCCAGCATGGTCTCCAGCATTGATCTGTTCTTGGTGTTGAGCTTGAAGATGCTAGTTTTTTTTGCCGTGGCCTTCCTGCAACTATCTGGGCGAGCCTAGATGTTGCGGATGTTCTGCATATTGATGGCTACTTTCTTGCGGTCCAAATCTTGGCACAAATCTTGGAGATACTGCGCTCGTCAACGTGAAAAGTTACCTGGTGTAGGGCGTTCACCAACGCCAACTCCGTATCGACTGCTAGAAACTGCTCTTGGCCAGACAAGACCTCGTTCATCTCATCTACCTCCTTGTTCCTCTTCAACTTATAGGAAGTCTGCAGACGGATCGACCAATCATAGCCACCATGGAATTCTGGCGCGAATTTATATGTCTTTTGAACACATTCGAGGATATGGGCATGGGTTGAACTTGTGTCTTTTGCTTTGCTGATGGTGGGACTCCCCGGGTCCATGATCAATGCTCTCGATCCGGAGCAAGATACTTGGATTTGGTAGTCTCCTGACTTGGATGGGCCGTTTCACGAAGGTCATCTGCCACACTTCCCACTTGTTGGTGACCCATGCTCTCTCCGCAGTCTCCATCAGGGCCTCAGTGCTGCAGCTTCGGATGCCGAGCTGCTGAAGCAGTGATCATACGCAGGTCTTCCATGGGCTCTTCATCCCCGATCTTCGGAATGTGTCTGTAGAGTTCACATAGCCCACTGATTGATAGCTCTCTCTGCCTTTTCCATATCCCGCTAAGACGTTGATGTTGGTGGCACTCGAATCCTGGGAATGGATGTGACGTTTCAGACCTAGGATATGGGAGGGATGATGGCACCAGCAACACATCCGCCATATTGGACCGTATACAGGCCCAGCAGAGTCGGTGTCATACTTTGCTTTCCCCGATCTAGAGGTCGGTATCTCGGAACTTTTCAGCTCCATCACTGCCAGCACGCCCAGGCACGCTCCATTGAGGTGTTCCTTGAAGGGCTGCCTGCCCAGTCGAGCGCCGGGTCTGCGTGCTCTTTCACAAATTGCTCGTCCTATGGGACGCAATGTCAAGCCGTACTAATCCTTATCAGAACGAGAACATCCCCAAAATGCAAGAACACATTTCTGACTCACGGCGATTGTGAAGTTTTCAAGCAGCCTGCACTAGGCGGCGTGGGTGTGGATACATTGATACAGGCCCAGCACACGGCAACGAGCAGGGTTGTGATGTCGGACGCCGAGATTGCACCAAACGCCGTCGTGATGGTATGCCTGTGGAAGCCAGAGAAGACCCGAGAAGGACGACGAGGATACTCTGGAACATCTTGGGTTTGATAAGCATGTCTTCGCTGAATGATTGGAAACCGTTCTGCTTCGCTGTCTTTCTGGTTCCACATCAATGAAGGCATCGTCACTGATTTTGCTGTTTCCAATCATCTTCAACATGGAACGAGCTCTGGCAGCAGCTACATTCATGCGTCCGTCACTGTTGACAAATCCAAGATCCGCACGTGTTGCAGAGCATGACACGACGGTATTCATGCTCACCCAGTCGGCTGGATACCAATGTATCCGTCAATAGTCTTGACTTCCAGAAGCTTGTGTGATAGGACACCATCATTTCCCAAGTCGAAGAGCATATCGTGGGAGATGTCGTCAGCCCCTTGCCAATTCCGTTGACGTGGCTCAGGGGGGTCGACTTAGACAGTGACCGAGGCGAATGGGGGTCATGGAGTGGAATTCCAGACGCCAGATGGACGGAAGAACGGAAGGTGAGTAATCTTACGGAAGGAAGACTGTCTAGGAGCTGATTATATAACGTCAGGAAGCGGGGGTAATAGAAAGACATTTTGTGCAGCGAGAATGGAGTGTGAGATATGAAAATGTATATATGTAGTTACATATATAAGACGATAGAGTAGGAAGAGAGAAAAGATTTTGGGGAGATGAGCGAGAAACCCTCCTTTTATCTTCGCTTTGACTCCTCTTTGCTACAGGATTCAGGGGTTGGTTAATTGGTCCAACGATCTGTTTGCTTGTAAGAGTGAAGGAATTGCTGCCCCGATCATATTACCCATGTTTGCCGTGCTGCTGTGAGGGGTACATGCATTGTTTGACGGATGAGGAGTGAATATGCCCCCTGCACAACGCATAGAACGAAAGACGGCGCATCAAAAAGCCGATGCCGTGGTTAGATGCAAGCAATCAAGAAATGTGTCAGCTGCTGCGGAGTATGAGAGTAAATACCCGTTCATTCCATTTTTTCTTTTGCGATCCTGTCCCATCCCGGTAGGAAATGCAAGGTAGCAAAGCGCCAATGACTCCGAGCCCACCAGCAAACCATGCAAGAAATACCAGACCATCAAACGCGAACGCACCTTTCCGAGGAGCAATTACTCATCCCCCTCATCCTCATCGCTCGTAGCTTCGAAGTTCTTCTTCCCTGCTTTACCTACAGCCTCCGTCTCTTCGCTGCTTTCTTCTGCCTCCATGAGCTCATCCCCGCCTCCTTCCCCATACACCGGTCGAGGGACGCTTTCGCCCTTTGCTTTGAGCGCGGCTTCGATCTGTGGTAACACCTTCAGGAGGGCCGCGTACTGGTCCATTGGGAGAGATATGCCCTGGGGAGACAAGGCATCAGCGTATAGGCTCGAAGGTGTGGAGACTGGGCACAAGAGTAGCAGGAAAAGCGCACCTTCTTCCCCGGCAGCGTCTTGCCGTCTTTCTCGTAGTACTCCCGAATATTGATCATCCTCCTGCCTTTGAACTCCGAGATGCCAACCCTTCTGGACTTCGATATCTACCGCTGCCAGTCAGCCCAACACTCACCCAACAACCCGCAGCAATGCTTGCTCCCGCTCATGGTGCCCTCGCAATGGTATCATCCCCTTCCATAGTGAACACGTACCTCCCAAAACGGATTGCCCTCATCATCCACCTGCGCCCCTCCAGCTGGGCTCGCACCTTTGCGCCTCTCACTGCCTTTATCCATGGTTTTCGCACGCTTCGCAGACGGGGGCGCATCCACCACGAAGCCGCCGTCAGAGTCGTACTCGTCCGCCTCGGAGACACGCTTTTTGGATTTCGGCGGCATGGTGAATTGGCCCGAACACTGGCGCTTCCTGGAAAAGTTGGGCTGGTTGACGTGGCGTGCGGGGCAGAAGCGGTGAACTCGAGGGTGTCGTGCAGCGGCGGTGAGCTGGTAGCTAGGTCGGCTCGCGCTGGAGCGGTGTAGGTCTTTTCAGTCCAATTATGATATGGAAGGATAAAGAAGATGGCACTACGGGCGGGCGAACGAACCCAGCCCGAGTCAAGGCGAGACAAAGAAGTGCAGTTGGGAACAGGTTCTGCTTCTGGAACTTTGACTGTCTGTACCACCAACCCTCTGCACGTCGAGCGTGTTGGCAGCTTGACGCGACCCGAGGAGCTTGGACCACCACCTTTCTCAGCGGGGAAGCTTTCCACAGGCCGAGCCGCCCTTGGTTCTTTTGAGAATCCTCTAAGATCATGAAAAGTCCATTGCCAGTCTCAATCTCATCGCACATACTTGTTTATCAATGATCGCTGTGGCCGACTAGCGGAGCCTATCATACAATGTTGGCATCCCTGAACACCTATCCCGAGTCCTGCCTCCCAATGCTTTGATCCCAAACTTTCCTCCTGGTTGCGCCGCTCCTGCCCACAAACATATGTAATAAACGGACCCCTGAATGCCCGCACCCTTCATTGTGTAACGGCGCGAATGCCCTGAAGTAACACACCAAACATCATGCCGCGTGCAATCTTTTCAATCTGCAGAATATCAAAAACTTTGCCCAAGGCTTCTCCAGTCGCTGCACCGCCCATAACACCCATCAACGCTTGTGGCATCCCCTGTTCAACTAGTAACTTCCTAGCCTTGACTCGTAACTTCTCCTTTTCTTCTTCGGACTTGGGAGGGGGCCAGAGCTTGAGCTCTTCCTCCGTCGGCATGGCATTTTCTCTGATCTTCAGGATATGTGCAGCAATGCCTTCATCCGACGTGTTCGCGTCAATAACGGACTCCTGAATCAGGACGCGGATAGCTTCAAGATTCGGGTTTCCCGGTCGAAGGAGAAAGCTTTTGGCCGCGTTCAGAAGGGTCCGCCGAATGTTCCAAGCTGAAGAGAGAGTATAAAGTTCGTTGATGACAGCAAACAGCAACTCGACCGCCACCTGCGTCTCCTGTTCCGTCAACGGGGTTGGGGCCCTCCGGCTCGAGGCTTGTCGAGGTGCTGGAGCCTGATGCTCGCTGGGGTACGGTTGAGGATTGGTTTTGGGAGCAGTAGATGCGGCAGTACTGGCGATACTTCCGCTAACTGAAGGCCGTCGATCACCGGCTGTGAGCGGGCGCTGTGCCATATGCGGAGATGATATAGGAGAAGCGTAATCGTCAGGTATCTCGCTAGGAGGCGGTGGAAGATGCAGTTCTTCTTCAATGTCTTCAGCAAGTGATGATCGAGAAGCCTCCATAGACTGCGGGGCTCGTGTGTACTCAACACTCTGCCGATCATCAAAGGATCTCTTAGATTCTGTACTGATGCGAGTCCGGAGAGAGCGGTCTTCCTCAGCTGAAGATCCTTGCTTGCTCAGTGGCTTACGATCCAATTTTGAAGGGAGTTGCTTTGGTTGAATAGATGAGACGTCTCTGAAGCTTTCTTGACTTTCTCTTCCTTTGCGAGCTGTAGCCGTTGGTGGCACATTTTCTCTTCCGGTTAGACTTGTGGTAGACGTCCGGCCGGTTGAATATGGATTATTGGACCCAGAGCCTGTCTTCTTTGCGACTCCGCTAAACACCCGGCCCACATCACCGAAAAATGCCTTTCCTCCTTCAGCAGCACCTTTTGGAGCAGCAGTAAGTACATCCAGCATTCCCTTACCCATCGTCTCAAAGGCTGCAGGATTTGGCCATCCGAGTCCAGGGAACCCACTCTTGTTGCCTGCCCCAGGAGAGTTCCCGAGCCCTTGATCCTTCTCCAAGAATCTACGCATGCCTTCACTTTCAGCCAGTTGTGCATAGCGCAAAGCATCCCGAAGATACTTTTCGAGATCTGCTCGAAGGGATGCCTTTGTATTATCCCTCCATGCCGGCAGCGCCGTGTAATGATTGGAAAACTGTGATACTCCGGCGATAACCGAAATACGGCGAAGCACCTCATGAAGCGTCTCAAAATCCCCGTATTTCCTGGCGATCATCCATCCACGATGGTCTGTTGATGCAGGTTCGATTTGTATTAGATAATCGTCGACAGGTTTTGAGCGCATAGCCGTCTTGGCCCCAGGCCCCGCATCATCGAAGATGGAGATGTTAGCATTGTGCAAGGTCAAAGGTGATACTTCCACCGCTTGATGGCTGGCAGAGACGGGACGGCGTCCTATTGAACCTTGTCCTGGTCCTAGCTGATCGAAGTTCGTGAATGTAGAGGGCTCTTGTGACTCATTCAGAGTTGTATCGTGGGAAAGGCTCGACGAAGATGCCTCCAAGTCCCGCGTGTCAACACCCCTCTCCAGCTCGCTGCTCGAAGAGGTTGGAGTAAGCATCGCTTGGCTGGTATTACCTGACGTCGCGTCGTCGTTGCTGATGCTGGCAGTGGCTTGGTCTCTCGACCTCCTGGCATCCTCTTCAGCCATGAGCTGACTCAGACGTTTTGCTTCACGCATCGCCTCTTCCATAGGGTCCTCGGACCTCAGCCGGCCTTCTCCTGTCTCAGTAACGGATGACTTCGCCTGCAGGGCTTCAGAACTAGAGATCTCTTTTGCTTCTGGAAGCTGATGTACGTCCGAGGAACGTTTTACGTCACTTGTGGCGTTGCCCACGCCTTCATCAATGGCGTGAAGAAGTTCGGGCTCCCCTCCTTCAAGTAAATACACGATCCATTCATTGATCCACTCAGGCTTGGAGCACTTCTCCAGAGTCATCTCGAGGATAAGACCAGCCAGTACTTCTTTTAGGAAGACTCTGACCGGTTCGCAATTGTATGCTTTCGGATCCAGGAAATTCTGCAAAATGTCGTCTGCAACCATTCGAAGTTTCTTTTCTTGGTGGCTGACATCAATGATGTTGGCCAGGTTGCTGTCCGGCTTGAATGTCAAATAGTTTGCAATGACTTCGCGGGGACTACTATTGGGACTAGCTGTAACTGCAGTAGCAAACTCATTGAAGAGAACGATCATGATGGACGAGGAATTTGTCGTAAAGTCAAGGAATGTGTCAGCCGGCCGTTTCTTTGAAAGATGAGCAGATATCGAAAGGATGAATGAGGTGAGGACACGACGGCAGGCAAGTGGGAAGCTCTTGTCCTTTGGAAGTAGTGGTTTGTACCACCAACTAAGAAAAATCAGCGGAGTCTTAGGACAGAGGTTACATGCGGACCTACTTGACATAATCGCGAATGACAGCATCGGTCAGAGTTGTTAATGCAGCCCCGGTTGCGGGCGCAAACGATGAATACTCAATCTGCTTGTCGAAACCTGACAGCAGCTCCGAGACTGTGACATCTTTGCCCTCATCATCCGGACTTCCATGGGTCTTCTTCTGCTTCCAGTCGAGGAGTCTCGCTGCAATGTCAATGCCCACCTCTCTCCTCCTTTTGATCTCTTTGGCTTTTGCATCTTCATCCGTACCTAGCACCGCATTATCTTCCCAATTTGCGTGTAACGCAACACCTCCAACAATTCCAATGAGCACCAACCCAACCCTTCCCAAGAAAAGGTAGCTGGTTGCTCCCAATGCGACAATGCAAGCTCCTAACGTTTCATTGCTCGCGGTTGAAAAGAAATGCAGTGCGCTATCTGTCAGCGACTGCAGCGTAGGCGCATTCGCCTTCGTGTCCGTTATTTTTGTTTCCTCAGATCTTGCAGCAGTATTGCTTTCTTCAGCCTCCTTGTGCGTATCGTCTCCTTCTACATTGTTTCGGAGGCCTATTGCCCGATCACTCTGTGTCTCGCTCATGGCCGTCTATTGTCTTTTCTTCCAAAGTGACCATCCAATCGGGATTGATCATACGCTCTTGGGTGGATGAGATGTCATAGCCCAGTTCGAAAGGGGCCGGCGTCGTAAGCGTTCACCAACAGCCAGCTTCAAACGAACGATTCATCTATTGCCAGGAAAGCCGCAAAAGCGCCAGAGCGAAGACAGATTCATAGCATAGTGGCGATATGGAAAGGAGGGTTGATTTGGAGGTTCCTGGAGCTGCTTTGTCTGTTTTCTCTGTTTCGAGGGTATGCTCACCGAGGCTGGCTTCAAGGGGACACGGTAACACGTCAGTTCTCAAGGCGCGTCCAGGAGCTCAATTTAGGCTCGGTAAATGCCGGCCATGTTCTGGACCGTCGAACACAGAAGCTTCGTCTGAACTCAAGCTACAGATTTTGGAACATTTGGAACAAAACAGCAGATCGATCCACTCTGACACTGTCTAAGCAAGCAAACATGGCCGTGTGCGCGACATGTCAGAAGCCTCTGGTGCTTGAAATCACACCAGACGATGATGATCAAGATGTGCAAATGGAAGCGGGCTCAAGCAGTCTGTCCAACATGAAAACAGTACCAGACGATGTAGAGCTTAATGCATGTGGCTGTCACTTTCACTGGTAAGATGCAGTTCCAGGCAGAGTGTTTACCCTGCTAACATGTGTCTGCATCCAGGGATTGTCTATTGGAAAGCTACACTGTCACTTCATGCCCACACTGTTCCACGTCTCTCACAATAACTTCTCCTACTGGGGAACAACAAATCCTGTGTACACTTCGGAATGAGGGTGGCGTCCAAACCGATCTTGATATTCTCCCACTACTTACTGAAGAGGGATATCTGAGGGCATACCCAGAGGAGCGCAAGTGCAGAGCTTTCCTCGAGTTCTGCCGTGAGGGTGATGTGCAAGCGATCGCATACATGTTGTTGGACGAAGACGACGATGATGAAGAGGGACCACCCATCTCACGGGCAGATCTCCTGAGATATCAAGATCCTATTGGTGGCATGAGCTCAGGGCTGCATGTAGCAGTCGCCAATCAGCATATTGAAGTACAGTGGCTATTACTCTTGTTAGCCTCCACCCTGCCTCTCGATCAATTTCCGGCAGCAGTTTTTCAAGAGGCAGAACAGCTAGGGGTGATGAGGAATGAAGACGAATTGGAGGGCAAGCCTGATATTCGGACGTTGAAAGATGCGGATGGCAAAATTCCGGCGCAGCTTGCTCAGAACATGGGGCCAGTCAGGTCTGGCGGGCCAAGCGTTGCTCAGCTGGCCCCATGATGATTGCAAGAGCACACTGGTGTTTGGGAGTAATTATTTGGCGCTTGTCTTGCTGGTATCAGGGGCCAAGGATTCCGTGGACTTCGATTTGCTCGTTCGAACTACAGTGTACGAAGTACGATTACCGAGTTGTTCAACGGACGCCGAGAAGGACGGAACCTTGACTGCATCTCGGAGCCGAAGAGCCCCGACTCCGACTGCATGGCACGTGATGGCTCAGGATCAGAGTGTAGGGTGCCTTATCGTACCTCGTTTTACGCATAATAATGATCTCCATGGAGCAATTTAAAGAGTTTCACATGCGCTGCTTGGGAAGGTCCGGTGAATCCGCGACGACGGATGCAATAGGCAACACTAGTACCGAACTGGGCAAAGCCCCCAATTGTAAGAAAGGCTGGCGGGCGCACAGGCCATGCTCAGGGGTGGTTAAGGGGGCGCTTGACGCTTGGCACGGGAGCTGGCGGGAGGTATGACGCTGCTGACAGTTCAAAAGTTTAGAGATAGGCGGCAGCTTTGAGGATCTCGGAGGTATCACAAACTCCTTCGTCCGGACACCTTTCGCGCCCATGACATCTCTGTATACGAGAAAAGCCCCTCGCGCAGCTGGCCTGCTTCCTTTCCAACTTTGTAATAGAATCTGTTTCACATGACCTTTGATAGACCTCGTCCTCTTTTTAAGCTTCCTTGACCCCGTCCTTGGTGAGTAAACTTGGAGAGAGTAAGCACCATGACCGCAAACAAACATGCCTCAACGCCAGAGACATCGCCGTTCCTCCTTCAAACTCAGGTCAATTAGATCACTGACGGCTCTGGCAACAGTCACTGTCCGGATACCACGACAAGTCACATCGCATAGACCTACAATCCTGTGGCACATGGGGGAATCAAGGGACGGTGATCAGGCTCCTCAGCTGAAGGGGCGACTATTTCCCAACGGAACAGCAGCATTTGATGTCCGTGATCTGGATGGCACCACTCCACCTCCACCAGACAGAATCGTTCAAGCGCGCCAAGAGGCCTCGTCGTCCGAGACGAGCAGCGTCACGCTCGGTTCTGAAGAGGAGAGCTATGATCGTCTCCGCTTCGAGCCTGACGCCCTGGTACCCGGAAGTAGAGGCGGAGGCTGTGACCCAAGCGATATCACCAATTCCAAGAAGAGTCGAAGTAGTAGCACACCAGATTTACATGATGGGACAAGGTTGAAGAGGCTGCATAGCTACGAAGGGGCGAGGGAGCAAGTGCCGGAGTCCCGAAATGGTCTCCGCCAGGGCATTCCCATCAAGCTACAGAAAACCGACGAGAAAGGCAAATATGTTTTGACAGCGGAGAATGATCCGGAACTGAGAGACATCATCACCCGCCTTCAGGTTGAACATGCTGAGGACCACAAGCGTCGGTCGAAGTTTAGTGATTTGGTGTTCACTCGGCAGTTCACCGCATTTGATATGCGGAACCCTTGGAGCGCAGAGTCACCATTCCATGGATTTTTCACCCTGTTCTGGCTGGGTATAGGAATGCTTATCTTGCGAACAGCTGGGAATAATTGGTTGAAATATGGAAGCGTTTTCGGAAGGAATCATATTGTTCACATCATGCGATCAAAGGATGTTATTGTTCTAGGCCTTACGGACGGTGTCATGGTTGGATTGACGTTCTTCTGTCTGCTTCTACAGAAAGCCATTGCCAATGGTTATGTCCGATGGCATGGAGCGGGCATGTGGATACAGAGTGTAAGTCGACCAGGTCCACAGTACCCGTAGGCACAGGGTCTAAACATTGTCAATTAGTGCTGGCAGATCTTCTATCTTGTGGCCACCCTTGCTTGGGGCGTCCATCGCGAGTGGCCATGGACGCATATGGTTTTTATCGTCCTCCATTGCCTGGTATTCGTCATGAAGCAGCATAGCTACGCATTTTACAACGGCTACCGTGAGTATTCATATATTGAGCACCTTATAAACATTGCTTACATGTATTGCTAGTTTCTGAATGTTATCGACGCAAAATAACTCTGGAGAAGAGATTGAAGCAACTTGAGGAAGTTGAGCCGCAAAGCGCGTCATCACCGACCCCCACGGCGAAATCCTTGTCCGTAGACTACTGGGACCCCAAAAGCATGGATGCGATTCTCAGCCGACGACGTTCATCAGTCAAATCGGCAAAGGTTCCGGCTCATTTGAAGACTGGTGAATCTGACATCGCTGCAATTGCCGGTGCTATCAACTCCGGACAACCTCTTGACGCCGATCAGATCAAAGCGTTTCGAGAGATCCTCGAGGAGGAGATCGAGCTGTTGGACCGTGAAATTAAGGGGAAGTGTTCCGAGACCGACAACTGCTACCCGCGCAATCTCAACGTCAAGGATTTTGCTCAATATATCCCGCTCCCCACCGTCGTTTACGAATTGGAGTATCCTCGGCAGGAAAGCATCAACTGGCGGTACGTTGCCGAGAAAGTTGCAGCCACCTTTGGAGTCCTGGGTGTTATGATCGTTGTCAGCGAAGCATATATCTACCCGGTGGTCATGCGGACCGTGGAAATGAGACAGAGGGGCACGCCGCTGGCGGACAGACTGAAAGAGTTCCCATTCATATTGAGCGAACTGATGTTCCCATTCATTTTGGAGTACCTCATGTCGTGGTACGTTATTTGGGAATGCATTGTAGGTCACTCTAGTGTGCCTCCTGGGATCCAGCTAATCCCTGATCAGCTCAACGTACTCGCGGAGCTTTGCCGTTTCGCTGACCGTGGGTTCTATGCCGGTATGCCCGCCTCTCTCCCATTTGGCCAGCTACAATACTAACTTCCCTTCCAGACTGGTGGAACAGCGTGTCCTGGGACCAGTTCGCGCGAGACTGGAACCGGCCGGTGCACAATTTCCTCTTACGACACGTCTATCACTCGAGCATCTCCGCCTTCCATTTGTCACGGTCGTCGGCAACGCTGGTCACGTTCTTCATCTCGGCGTGCGTGCACGAGCTGGTCATGTGGGCCATCTTCAAGAAGCTGCGGGGATACCTGCTGGCGATGCAGATGCTGCAGATCCCGCTCGTGGCGCTCAGTCGGACGAGGTTACTCAAGGGCAGGAGTACGTTGGGCAATGTGATCTTTTGGATTGGCATCTTCACCGGACCGAGCTTTTTGTGTAGTTTATATCTGATAATCTAGGGATAGAGGGGAGGAGAGGCGTGGTGGCTGGTTCGTTACTGGAGTTTGGCTGGGAATTATGAGCATTGGAAGAACACGGATGGATGACTTCGATGTGTTCCTGGGCAATGAGTTATGTATGAGTATGCGAAGATGATCAAACCTACGAGCCAACGTGAGGAAATGAAATTATTCTAGATTTTGAACCATGCTGGAACGTCAGAAATTGCCAGTCTGGAGTGGGACCGATGTCGGAAACGGTACGGGGATATTGGGCGAAGGGCCGAGTAGTGGGGAAGTGTGACAAGCCCTGTACGCCTTTCAAGTCAAAGACCACACGATAAACTAGATCTGGATTTCGATGATTTGCAAGTAGATTTAATTGCTTGCGACACGATTTCAAGCAACAAATTCACTATGAAGGTCAAATGGAGGCTCCGAGGACCCCTTTTTGCTTGATGACGTTGGTTGCGCGGTGGAGGATTAGGTGGAGAAAGCTCGTGCACGATTTCGTGCCGGTCTGCCGGGAGCTACAGCCATCAGCCGAGTTGTCAGCGTTGCTGATTGGTCCAGGAGTGGGGCGGTGGGTGATGGATTTGCGCCGATTGCGACAGTAGCTCGCCTTTTTGCTGGAGCGGTGGAGGGGGATTGTGGATGATGATAAATTCGGTGAGAAGCCCTTCCAATTTCTACCCGTTCTTTCTCTTCTTCCCCGTTTCCTCCAACATCTTCATCTCCAGTTTCCACTCATTGTGAGTATTCCAGACCCTCTCTGGCCCCTCCAAGGGCAGCATTGAGACGTCCTTCCTCGTGGTACTAACCACCACCAGATTGCTAAGCTTGCTCCAAAGCTTCCCCACTATTCGATAAGTCGATAACAAACTCCCAACACACAACCAGCACCCATCAGCACCTCGCCATGGCTTCCAACCCGCCCGGAAAATGCTGTATGGCCCTCGTCAAGCACGAGGGCACACCTACAGGCGAGATCAAAAAGATCGGCGACTGTAAGTCCAGCTCCAAACCCTGAGCCAGCAAGCGCGCCTCTAGCTAGCATGGCTACTGCAAGTCAGGCAAACACATTGCTGACAGCACCTGCCCGCGACCGCACAGTCGAGGCCTACTTTGCCTACCCCGAGAACAAGAGCACGCAGAACGCCATTGTCATCGTGACCGATATCTTTGGCCATGAGCTCGTCAACGCCCAGCTCATCGCTGACCAGTTCGCCGCCAATGGCTACTTCGTCGTCATGCCCGACTTGTTCAACAAGGGTAAGCACCCCCCCTTGCTCCACACAATTGACGTCTCCTGCATGATAACAACAAGCTAACTAAGTCTTTGCCCTTCCACAGACCCCGTCCCCGCCGACCGGCCCGCCTCATTCGACCTCCAAGCATGGCTGCCCAAGCACGGCGTCGACAGCGTCGAGCCAATCGTGCAATCAACGCTGAAAGAGCTGCGGGGCCCCCTAGGCGCGCGGCGCATCGGCGGCGTGGGCTACTGTTTCGGCGGGAAGTACGTAGTGCGGTCTTTGAAGCCGGGCCAGTTCGACGTGTCGTACACGGCGCACCCGTCGTTCGTCGACGAGGAGGAGCTGGCGGCCATCAAGGGCCCGCTGGCCATTAGCGCCGCCGAGACGGATTCCATATTCCCCACCGAGAAGCGCCATAAGAGCGAGGAGATCCTCCAGAAGGCCGGATACCCCTACCAGATCAACCTCTACTCGGGCGTCGAGCATGGCTATGCTGTTAGAGGCGATATGAGCAAGAAGCATATCAAGTACGCTAAGGAGTCGTCGTTCTTGCAGGCTGTGCACTGGTTCGATGAGTTCTTGAAGGTGGATTAGAATGCCAGTTTTGGGAGGAAGAGAAGATTCAGCGCGGGGCAAGTATACGCCCGCATCTTTGTCGCTAGGCTGGACAGATAGACCCCTAGATTCCAAATATATAACGAAGCCTGAGAGCCCTTGTTCCCTTTCTTCGCGGAAACAATGGATGTGTAACCAGATGTTGTGTGCGTCAGAAGCTCTTCGTCAAATGCCAACGGCTATTGCTCTGTATGGCCAAATGAGTGCCAGGGTAGGATGGAGAAGGACCACTGCATGTACATCATCAACTCAAAAATCGTGCTCGATATATCTGATCCTCGCGCTTGCCAAACCGCGTGCAACCACCACCCAATTACAAATATTCGTGCATTATATATAGCACAATAGCGGCCAATCTACCATCTACGACCACAGGCAATGGAATACGACGCATCCCGTCCGCTCTGCTGAATCTAAGCCATTGACCGACTCGTCAGTACTAAGGTCGGGGACGACTTGGGAATCCGGGTTGTTGTAGATTTTTGTCTTTGTTTCCTTTTTGCTTTTTGATTTCGGCTTCTTGTTTTTCCTTAGGACGCTGCATGGGTCTGGAGTTCTCTTTCCTTTCTTTGAAGGTTGGTTGTAAGAATTGAGCGTGGTGATTGAAGGAAGAGCAAGAAGTGCTTTCTGTTTTGCCAGTTGAGCTTACTTTGGACGAGATGTCCCCACTTTAGATG